>PVJD01004063.1:0-146104 GCA_004026545.1 Mormoops blainvillei | reverse complement strand
CAGTAGCATTTCTGTACCCAACTTTACTTGTTCTGAGAATCCTGAAACAACAGCGTATTTTTATAATCATGTGCAGGTGCACCCCCCAAACTGATTTGGTAATTAATGATTGATTAGGCATGTACATCTCTACTTTTACAACAGAATCAATGCATTTATATTTTTAAAACTGTGGAAGTTCTCTCTTAGTAATACTAATCACAGACAAATATTTTTATTTTTACTCTCTATGGCTTCCCCCTTTTCCAGCCTTTTTGTGTTCATAATTCAAGCCATTCTGCGAGGCCTCACTTACTCGCAGAGAGCCACAGCCTCTCCAGGGCCTTGTTCATTCCTTACACATTTTGACCCTCACATCTACCACATGTTTAACTACAGCCTGAGTCATCTGACTGTTTTATCTACTAAAACAGCGGTTTTTATACTTCAGTTTCACAAGTATCACCTAAAACGCTTGTAAGAAGAAAAAAAGGAAAAAAGAACACATTTCCTCCTGTGTCCTTCCCATTTCTGACTCAGTACAGTTAATATAGAGAGGGGCCTGAGAATCAGCAGTTTAAATCAAGTCCCCTGCCCCCAACACACACACCAGGAGAATCTAATGTCCCTTTTGAGCCACAGGAAAAATGTTGCCTATTGTCCCTCCGTTGTAATGAAACATTTTTATAGATGTTTTCAAAGATATTCTTTTTCAGATTTTATTATCTCAACCTATAATTTATTTTCACTCTAAACTGTAGGAAGGAATCTTCTGAACCATCTTGTAAATTATGCATTTTTCAGATTATTTTGACCCCCAAGTCGGTGAGAACATACATATTCAAAGTAAGTTTTCAGACTCAATAATGAAAGAAAAAAGTTTTCTCCCTGCTGATTATTAAAAAAAAAAAAATCAGCTAATGTAAAAGCAGTAAAAATACTCATGTAAACTCAGGACAGTGCCAAACAAACTCATATTGCAATCAAAATTCTTATTTATTCACATTAATAACAACTTTTGTTATTTTATAATATATAGTTTTCTTACTCAAAAAAGAAAAACTGTGATAATGATCCTGATGTACACATTTTCAAGACACAACGAACTGGCCTGTACCATTAACATCTGGGCAAGGGAACAGAGAACTCTCCCACCGCGTCTACCCATGCATTGTATCTCAAGCTGAGCTGGGCACCTCAGTCTCCTGAGTCTACCCTGGTTCCATGGACTCCCTTCCTTTCTTACTCCCTGTTTTCTCACATTAGCATGGCTGAACCATGATTACCTTTTGAGACCCAGCTCCACTGCTATCTATTCCATTTTGTCTCCTATATTCCTTCAGCAGAAAACAACCAATCCCTCCAACTTCCTTCTGGTACTTTCTGTCTGCTCTGACATGAATAATTAACTTTATCTGAAGCTATAATTGTCTTAATTCACAGATACTGATTGTTTTAATAATAAAGTTAGAGACAAAGGCTTATTTGTCTGTGTATTATCTAGAGTACTTAGTAGAGGCAAATATTCCAATGTTTGTAGAAAAATGAATCAGTGAAGAAAGAAAGCATATTAAAATACTACAACAACCAGTAGCTTCTCTGACTGGATATAAGAGGGGACATAAAAAATTCTTAAAAAGCATCTCAACAAAAACAAACAAATATTTGAATTGTTTTAAACAAATTATGTCAAGCTCAATACTATTGACCTTTGGGGCAAATAATCCTTTGTCGAGGGGGATATCCTCTACATTTTGAGGTGTTCAACAAGTGTTTTGGGCCTTTGTTCACTAGATACCAGTCATACCCCTTCCCTCAGTTGTGACAAACAAAAGTGTCTTCAGGCATTGTCCAATGACCCCTGGGGGGACAAAAGCACCCCTGGTTGAAAACAACTATTTTAAAGTGAAACTATTTTATTGGACTATGCAAGAAAAACCCATGTTTTTACCTGCTACTCAAAAAGAGTGAAGAAAAAGGCCAAGATATAACAGAAAAACTCTAATGGGAAGAATAACATGCACAATATAGAAAAAAATTCAGTGCAGACTCACAGTTTCAGGGAGGTTAGGAAAGAGGGCATAAAATTTGAAATGAGCAACTGTACTGATTTTCAATAGGTAAAAAGGGTAGATACCAAATATCTGCGCCTGAAAACCTTGCATCTGAACACGTTTTTAAGGATTTGCTCAAGTTTTGAGAATTTAGCGAGAAACGGGGGATCACTAGGATTAAACATGGGCCTATTAAGATGAAATTGTGCCATAGTGACATCATATCTTTTATGATCCTATAAATAAATTGGAAAATTCTGAATTTATATTGCAAGAAATTAAGTAAAATTGGCACAATACCCTTTTAAAGGACCATGGAGCTGAAACTGAATGGCCATCTACCTGGAAGTCTTTCTTTAGGAAAAAATATGCTGCCAAAAAACTACAGAGCCTTCCATCTCTAAGACGTGTAACTGAAGGGACTACACTACATTGAGATCATGCCTTCTTTTCTCATTGGTGAAACTCAAGGGGAAGAGTTCTTGGAAGAGCAGCCTGAGGGTCATGGAGAAACAGAAGCCCACTCAGCAAGTGCACAGGCCACAGGAAGCTAAAGCCAAGGATACAGATCTACTACTTGGCTGAAAGCTTCAGGAGGACAGAAATAGTACCTGTTTAGCTCATTATTTTTCTGGCACATAGTAGCTCAATAATCACTGCTGAATGAATGAATGTCACAGATCTAATTTAACTCTACTTATATGTAAAGGTAAGTCCATGAACTTCAATCAGAGGAGCCAGGAGGTTAAACTATACATTCACTCATTGAAAGTCTGAAATTTATTAGACAAGTTGAGGAGGTGCTTCCTGCCTTCTGCTGCTATTGAGGTTACTTGTATATGAGCCACAGTTATCTTCCAAAGATGCTAGCCTGGTGCTTTGCTAACAAATGAGTATATACTACACACAATTTATTCCTTCCACACATGCCACCAGCTCATTGTGGAAAGAAGGGCTGATTATCTTTCCTTCTTTGACACAGAAGAAGAAAGACTCAAGAACAGATATCCATAACTATCTAGTACAGCCTGTTAGCATTCTCTGAGGGTCATGCTTCTGTGTCCTCGCATTTTCAGGGCAGAGAAAGGAGGCGGGAAGCCTAGCATGACAATATCAAAATTACAGCTCCATGATAAGAAATGCTGTCAATGTGGTAATGACTTGTTTAAACATTTATTAAATCAATTCACAACAAATAGTAACACATGAAGTGTTATCCTCACATTTCACAACATCTTACTAAAGCAGAAAAAAATGCTAGCCAAACTGTTTTAAAATCTTCATCAAGATATTATTTAGTTAATATTGAGTAGTTTAATTATACTTGTTTGTTTACAAGCAACCTTTTTACAAACAAATTTGGCAACCAAATGCAAGCACTTATTATTATTATTGCTGAAATCAGTGTCTAAAACCAGGAAATTCCATATCAGCATATCCACAATACAATAACTTTCACCTTCTCTATGTACTTTTCATGACTTTCTTATTTCAGTTTGATTTTCAATGATCATGGATTATAACAAAGTTTTAATTGATAACATAACCACAATATAGGATTTATACATTTACGTGAACTTCATGTTCAATTTGATGTTTTATTTTTCTTCATTTTTTTCAACTTTTACTCCAGAGTAATGAAGGAATGATTAAAAATACACTCTTATTGATCATCTCTAAAATGCTCACTATTCTCCAGATAGATACATAGATAGATGATGATAGATAGATAGATAGATAGATAGATAGTTTTCACATAGAATATTGTTGAATGAGCTTAGTCATCTGTTGAGGTCAAAAGAAATTTCTGATAATATAATATTTTATGTCTATTTATTACCCGTTATTTATCTCTGTATTAATTAAGGCATATATTAGGTTGTAATGTTCAATGGTTTAAGAAAAAAGAAGCTATAATATTCAAGAGTTTAAGAAAGAAATTAAAATCTGAAAACGTAGTTCAAGGTTAGTGTGGCAGTTCCACATAAATAGAGACCCCAATCCTTCTTTAATGTCACTAATGTCACTTATGTCACTTCACCACCCACTAGAGCATTGCCTGACTGCAGATTAAGATGGCTCACCCCACATCCCCTGTGTCCTCTTTTCAACATGGGAAAGTTGGGGGTAAAACAGGGCATGCCCATTTGTTAAAGGCACAATAAGAAGTTGTTCACTGTAACATACCTTTATTGTATAACTTGCTCACCAAGCCACTTCAGACTACAAGAGATACTAGAAAATGTTGTCTTGATTTAGGGTAGTCACATACTGATTTATAATTTGTAGGTTCTATTACTAAAGAAGCAGGAGAAATAGATGTTTAGGACATCTACAAGTCTCTACCAGACTGTGAACCATTTTTAGAGTTTTAACTACGTTCAGTCTTGCTGTTATTGGAAGAAGCAGGAAATGCTTTGTCTTTTATTAGGTCAATACCTGATCCCCACATGGAGAAGCAGTCCAACCTGGGAGATGTTAAATAGGCTTCTGTTTTAATTACCTGACAGATTATTCTCAGAGCAGCATATCTTGATCCCAAGTCCAGGAAGATCTGACTGCAAAGAATCTAGGTGTCATGGAAGCCACACGTCTATCTGTGCCCACCATTCATGCTGCAGAGAAATGAGCGCAAGCTACAGAAGGAGACATGATTTTATGCTGAAGATAATTCAGGAGGAGGGAACTTCCTTTCTTTTGCCTGCAGTCTGTACCAATAAGAATACAATGAGAATGCTTAGATTATATTGGTAATCCAAACAATCCAGTGCAGGCAGGAGAATGGAGAGGGGTAATCCAGTGAACCAGTGAAGATGTTTCTTCACAAGAAAGGGTGATACTTTTCTGTAACATACAACCTGTGAGGACAGGATTGTTCTGTGTTTTGTCTACTGCTATTCTTGCCATATATTAGACACTTCAAAAAATTGTGAAATTAATAAACAAATTAGTCTCATAAAACCACTAGTCTCTACCTGAAGCTCAGACTTGGCCAGCTTTGTTCTTAAGCTGGCTGTCCATGGAGCAGCTCTCCCTGGAACCAGAGGCAGCACTGTGCGAGAGTCTCAGTCCTAGAGCATGGGCTCCGAGTCGGTCCCCAGTAGCAAGGGTGCAGCTGGTCTCTCTTCTCCATAGGAGCAGAGCAGACTCTTCTAATCACAAATGTACACCAAGCGTTCAGAGTTTTTCCCCATGCTCCTTCACCATCTAAAGATGTTTTATTTTCCCTTCTGCCTTCTTTTCCATTTCTCTTTAGAAATCATAATTAGCCCGGTCCTTCTATTAACTGAACAACCAGTAGGGTCCTACCACTCTCCACAAATAGACAAAAACTCTGGAGGCAGAATTTGCTGGAAAGGGAAATGAATCTTTTATTCAAAGGCTATACTATTTGAAATAATAGCCAGTTTCTTCTTCAAAACCCGGTTCCTCTAAGACACCCAAAGAAAATCACCTTGCCACCCTCTGCCGTCTCGGTTCAAGGTTGCACCAGGAACCTCTTCTCTCGCCCCAAAATACCGTCCTTTAAGAAACGCAGGTGGTTTAGATGCTATCCAGTTGCTGTCTGGCCTCAGGCATCATTTGGAGTCTGTGCATCCAGGTGTCCTCCTCACAACACGCTGTCGTCTTCCTCCGGCCATTGCCCTCCCGTGTGTCTGTGTGCCTGGCGGGTCAAGAGCCTGCAGCACAGCTCCAGTAACCACTGCCGCCACAGCTTCCCATGCAGGAGAGCGGCACGGGGCTTGCTGCCTGGCCATGCGAAGGCTTCCAGGGCCTGCCAGCCCAGGCTTCCTCTTCTTCTGTTCTACAGGCTTAGCACCTGCTGTGCTCCTGGCCAGGCAGGCCCACGCGGCGCTCAGGAAGGGGCAGCAGGGACGTTCCCGGACCGTGCAGTCTCCAGCGGCTGCCAGCAGAAAACAAAGAGTGCGGCATTGTCCTGCTCTCTGCTTTATGCAGTTCCACCCAAAATCCTCTGCGCCGAGAAGTGCCGTAGGAAAGTATTTCCCTTCATCGTGTCACACTGCCCAGTTGCCGGGGCAACTGTGCCTGCTCAGTACTCAGTGCGACCCACCCTCTTCGCCATCTCCAGGGGTGGGATGCAGCCTCTACTCTGCTCCTGGAGTCCCCACAACCCTCTGCCCAGCGATCCAGCCAGACGATCCCCCTAGTACACTTCTCACCACACCCAGAAGATTTAAAAAATAGAAAACCCTCTTAAAATAATGAGTAACTTCACACTACCAAATTCTCTAGGTAATTCAGTGTGTTCAGCAGTCCCTTGATCACACACACTGTATCCTAACTACCCAATTGTAAAACTCCCAATCTACCAGAGAAACTCAGGATGAACTAGAAGAAAAACAAACTGTCAAAGTACTATGGAGCTCCCTCTATCCAGGAAAGAAAATGAAAGAGATGAGGGCAAAATAGAACATGACAAGCACTGTGCATTGATAGTGCTGTTATAATAATAGTAACTCAAAACTGGTGAGTATTTTGCAGTTTACACAATTCCATGGTACACATAATTAAACTGAGGTGCAGTATTCCTAAATGGGTTGTTCGATATTATATAATCTACACATCTTACAGCAGAGAACACAACTAAAGTCCTTTGAGCCTAAAATGCTATGGTTCTGTCAATGTATCCTGCTACTTTTTAAAAGATTAACCTGAATTCTTAAATGATAAAAGACATCTTCTGGAAAGTCAGATCTGCTGAATAAAATAGTTGTTTAAGGCTATTGTATTGTAGCCTAGTAATTTATCTTCATCACTTGAGCACTGTTGCAGTGATATTAATAATAATAATGTGCTGAAGCTCGTGCGTGGCCACCTTCCCTATGACTCAGAGCCAACACACCTGTCACAGCCACTCACTGTTTGTATTCCAATACACTTTCCTGGGTGGACACAAAAACCACACTGCAATAGCTCTCACCCTCAGGCCGGCATCTGTACAGAGCACTGTTCCCGCCAGTGAGAATGCACCACAAAGGACGGAGGGTGCTTTTGCATGTGTCATGCAAGACCGTCTGAGAAAAAAATAAGGTATTTGGAGTTATACATTATCATCATCATCATCATCATCATTACTGACCACAGGCAGCACCAGCCACAATATAAATCTGTACCATTCTATCGTAAGTGAGGCCAATGAACTTCTGAAACTGGGAAAGTTCTGAGGCAATTATTGGAAAAGAGACTAAAGATAATCATCTTTGTATACAAATGCCAGCATATTGCGTTTAGATAGGACCGTAATTATGACTACGGGAATATGGAAAACTGGAAGCAATTAAAAATTGGGGCTTGCCTTACATCCACCAGAACAAATGCTATTTCTCTGAGATCTTCTATGTCTCCAACAGGTCATTTTAATCAATTGCTTCTCATACCAGTGTTTTATACACACATTCAATACTGTAATGGTTACTGATCTTGTAATTATTCATTGAATTTTTGTCTTTTCTCCAAGTGTAAAAACTCCTCGAGGGCAGGAAATGTTTTATTCATTTTATATATCCGTAATAGGTGTTTATAGAATGTCTATTTAATAAAAAATGAGTGATTTGGATTGGAAAGTAGAATGTGTTTAAAAAAAAAAGCACAGTGGGAATTTCTTAACCTGAGGAGTAATCACAATAAGAGTATTTAATGAAGGACTGGAAAGGCAGATCAGATAGTGATCAAAATGTTTCTAGAATGTGCTGGTCCATATGAGACTTCATAGGACTTTGACTTTTACCCTGAATCTCATGGAAACCCCTTGAAGGTTTTGCACAGAGGATCAACATGGCTGCTATGTTGAAAATAATTTGGAAGGGGAAAAAGACAGAAACAATAAAAAGGAGATCAGGTAGGACGTTATAGCAATAATCCAAGCAAGAGATTATGTTGACTTTGATAAGCGTGGTACTAATGAAGGATATGAGAGGTAGTCAAATTCTAGATTTTTACAATATGTATGAAATAGAGTCAATAGGGCCCCAAAGATGAATGCGAAGTTTTGGGCTAAAGCAATAAGAAAAATGGAGTTCAAGCCCTGAGGCAGAATCATATCGGCGAGGGAGGCAGTAAAGAAGCAAAGAAGTATAATGCAGGAGATCAGGCACTCTGATATTTAGGGGAAGCCAGAGAGGTGGAAACAGAACAAAGGAAGGATGCTGTTCTTAAAATCATGTGAAGAAATTCTTTTACGAAGAAAGGAAAAGGAAGGCCTCTGTGACTCATTATTTTTTATGTGTCAAATGAGATAACAATCAAGGATTCATGATTTAGCAAAATGGTAAACATTGGTAAACTTAAGAACTACATGTGGTAGAGAAATGAGGTTAAAAGCCTGTTGCTATGGGAACAAATGAGAATGGGAAAAGAGGACCTAGACATAGTGGGTATCAACAACTCTCTTGACAGGTTGTGCTTTAAAAAAAAGAAAGCAGAGAAAAGGAGAAGAAACCAGAGAGACATGAAATTACAAAAGGACTTTTTAAATAGATTTTATGTTTAAAGCAGTATTAGATTCAGAGCAAAATTAAGCAGAGGGTACACAGATTTCTCATACACTCCCAACTCCCACATGTACATACTCTCCCTCGTCATCAATATTTCCCACCAGAGTTGTGTATTAATGGATGAATGTACATTGACACATTATTACCACCCAAAGTCCAGAGTTTACATTAGGGTTCACTCTTGGTGTTGTATATGCAATGAATTTGGGCAAATGTGTAATGACGTGGATCCATCATTATAGTATCACATAGAGTAGTTTCACTGCCCGAAGAATCCTGTGTGTTCTGCCTATTTATCTCTCTCTCCCCCCTAACCTCTGGCAAGCACTGATGTTTTTCCTCTCTCCATTGTTGTGCCTTTTCCAGAAGGTAATATAGTTGGAATCACATAGTATATTGCTTTTCAGAATGGTTTCTTTCACCTAGTAACATACTTTAAGTTTCCTCCATGTCTTTTCATGACCTGATACCTCATCTTTTTTTTGGCACTGAATAATATATTGTTTGAATGTACCACAGTTTATTTATCTATTCACCTACTGAAGAGCATCTTCGTTACTTCCAAGTTTTGGCTGCTACGAGTAAAGATACTATAAACATCCATGTGCAGGTTTTTGTGTGGACATAAGTTTTCAATTCCTTTGGGTAAATACTAAGAGCGTGATTGCTGGATCATATGTTAAGGGTATATTTAGTTTTGTAAGAAACCACCAAGCTGTCTTCCGAAGTGGCTGTACCATTTTGCATTCCCACCAGTAATGAAAGGGAGTTCCTGTTGATGCACATCCTCCCCAACAGTTGGTATTGTTAGTGCTTTACATTTTGACCATTCTAACAGGTGTGCAGTGGTACCTCGTTGTTTTAATTTCTATTTCCCTGATATCATATGATGTGGAGCATCTTTTCACATACTTATTTGCCATTTATATATCCTCTTTGATGAAGTCAGCGTTATGTTTCAGCCCATTTTAAAATTTGATTGTTTTCTTAATATTAAGAGTTCTTTGTATATTTTGGATAACAGTTCTTTATCAGATATATCCTTTGCAAATATTTTCTCTTATTCTGTGACTTCTTTTCTCATTTTGTTAATACTGTCTTTCTCAGAACAGAAGTATTAAATCTTAATAAAGTCCAGATTATCAATTCTTTCTTTCATGGTTTGCGCCTTTAATATTGCATCTAAAAAAAGTCATCTCCAAACCCAAGACCATCTGGATATTCTCCTGTGTGCTCCTCTAGGAGTTTGGTGGTTTTGCGTTTTACACTCAGGTCAGTGATCTATTTTGAGTTAGTATTTGTAAAGGGTATAGCATGTGTCTCTCTCTCTATATTTTTTGCAAGTGGATGTCCAGTTGTTCCAGAATTGTTTGTTGAAAAGACTATTTTTTCTCCATTGTATTGCCTTTCCTCCTCTGTCAAAGTTCCATTGACTATATTTACGTGGGTCTATTTCTGGATTCTCTGTCCTGTTTCATTGATCTATTTGTCTATTCTTTCATTATTTTTTCAAATGGGAGAAATTACAGCACTGGAGATGACTAAGTACAGAGGAAAAACTTAATGATATAGCAGAGTCAAGGGTCAATTGCCTGGCTGAAGAACTTGGATCTAGTGAACGAACACTGGAGGTGCTGGATGTGCTTACGATGTGCATTCCTGTCCTTAATGTGTCAGCTAGTCCACATTAAGGACAGAAATTTCAAATATATGACTCTCTATGCAGACAGGGCGGTAGATGTGGCCGCAGCACCCTGGGAGCAATCTATTCAGATTGCTTCTATGATCTCTGTGTAATACAAATCAAGATTATCAGGGGAGACTGAGAATGAAAAAGGGGTGAGGTTTAAGAAGAGGGTAGAGGTGCTGGGAAAAGTAAGAGAGAGCAAGGAAGTGTAAGTCTGTCTGACAGCACTAAACGTCCTTTTGAAATGCTCACGAATTTAAAGTAAATGAGCCAGCATAAATTTTTCCTCCAACAAGTTGAGTTGCTTGGGTGTGGGCACAGAGCAGCAGAGCTTAAGCACTACCTCCTGCCCCCACCCACTTTGTAGTTGTGTGATCCTGCAAGGTTTACTCTGCTTCTCCAAGCTTCTATTTCCTGATTTATTTTTACAGGTGTGTTGTAAGAATCGAATGAGATAACAAATGTATACTATAGTGATTAAGAACTCGAACACTGGAATTAGCCTGATTGGGTTTAAATCCTAGTTCCTCTGCTAGTGAAAGAGAGAGGGACAAGGGAAATGAGGGCATATGCAAAGCAATGTTTATAATTACAAACCACAGAATCGAAGCTGGTAAGGAGGGTGTGATATGGGATAAAGGAGGAGGAGGCTCAAATGTGATTCAGTCAGTCTGGGAATTTTTATGTTGTGTTGAAGTCAGCCTAAAAGGCAGGAAGTTGTCAGAAAGTAGACTGCCTAAAACTAAGATTATGGTAAGAATGCAGTAAAATATGACCTTGGGAGTAGTTGTCTGATATAAAGTAGAGAAATGGATTAATGAAGAAGAGGTCAAGGAGTTGAAAGCCTGCATATCATTTCTGTGGATATTTAAATCACTAAGAATAATGACAGGAAGTAATGTTGAAAAGAACGACAATGAAGGAGAAGCTAAAATACCCAGAAATGACAAGATTCTGTAAATGACTGCAACAAAGAGGGGAATGTAGATACCCTGGAGGCATGGACTTCAAAGGCAGGGAGGGACAAAGGAGGAAAAAGGAATTTAGGAAGGAAGGAAGAGACTACCTTACCTGGAAGCCTAGTAGTACAAGAGACGTGGGAGGGAAAAAAAAATGCCCCCACTTGACAGAGTGCAGACCACATACAGACCATCTAGCTTCCTGTTGATGTAAGAAATGTCCAAACCGGTAGAGAATTTTTTTGAGTTTATTTGAGCCAAACTGACAATAATTACCAAGAAGTATAATCTAAACAGATTGAAAAAATGCTCCAGGAAATGGTAGTTTTTACCACTTATTTTATATATCAGAATTAAAGGGGAAGACGTAAAGGGGTTACATAAAATCCATTGGTGATAGGTTAGGGAGGTGGAAGAAAGTAAAGCAGGGAAATCTCTGAGATTAAATAAAAAGTAAATGAATAGACACATACTTCTTCTACAATGGTGGGTATAGGATAGTTAAAAATGAACACGTACAGCACATAGAGATGGTATGCTGGAGAGCAAGATAATAATGAGAGGTTCTGTGGTCTCATATTCTGGTGGGAGATCGTGCTCCGAGGGGTCTGGGAAAAGGGTATTACTCTGACATCCTAAAGGGATGTTATATTAGATGTGAAAAGACAAGAGACACTCTCATTTAAGACTGACCTTTGTCAAAGAAGATACCAGCGTAGGACATGACCACTGGCCATGACTTGCTTTTAGTTAGGAAGTTTTCATTTCAGACCATCCTACATGGTTCCTTTAAGTCTCTGAGTTTGCAAGGTTGCCATGCACGCCTCCCCTGACCTTGTCAGCGTTCGTATGCGGCTCCATTTTCATCCACATTCCTAAGACTCAACACTTATGTTCCAGGGTCATAAACTAGTTGCTCAACTCTGCTAGGAAACCATTCTGCATCATCTATTGCACAGCATCCTCAGGAGGGTCTGTAGTAAAATACCAACCTATGTAATGACAGGATCAAAAGGTGCAGATATGGCAATAAGTGTAACCTCAGAAAAATATTCAGTGTGGTCGACTAAGTACCTATCTCAAAATTAAGCATCAGTGGTAAGGTAAACATTCATCACTAATTGCTTTTAAACATGGTTTTGTATTTTCTTTATTCTTCTGATTTTTATACTGATGTAGGAATCATTCAAGAAAAACAGATTTTCTCTGTGATACATATATATGTAAAATATATGCTATTGGTATATATTTATATACATATTCTCTTAATATTTTATTTTTGAATGCAGAAAAACTCTATACAAATCAAAAAAATATAAACATATGAAAAAATTTAAAGACAAGGCATTTATTTTTACATAGGTATGATTGCCCTGAGTTACAACTGTTCTCAGTACATCATCATTGGAGTTAAAAAAAAAAAGTTGAATTGTATAATACCTAAGTATTTGCAACTCTAAGTAAAGAGCAGCATTTCAGTGTGTAGTTACTGCATTGCCCTTTACAAACACCCCCTCTAATAAAGGCATTGTAAATAAAACTGGAATTTCAGAAATCCAATATACACCCCAAAATCCATTAATTTCACATCTCTCCCAAAATTAGCATGGGTTATCAAACATACCTCTAGCTACGCCTTCTAGAAATAATAGAAACTAATATTTCTAGTTTCTATACTGAGAAGGTAAGATCTCAGTAAAACTAGGAAATAATGAATTATACTTTTTAAAAGTCAGGATTAATGCAGAGAATCCATTACAAAGTACCACGACTTTAAAGACAGGACATGAATCCCCATTGGCATGCTCCTGCCTCACTTGCCTTGCACTAGTCCCAGACCTGGTTCCCATAAAATGTTATTTGCAAAAACAAACACTGTTCCACAGGTCACAATTTGCCAATTTTATTTTTTTAATATAGCATTAAAATATTATTTAACTTGATTACTGAGTGTTTGACAGTCCCTTAAATTTGGTGCTGGAAGCAAGTACGTCACTCACCGCACTGTAGTCCTGGTCTGTCAAAGGCCCCTGAAAGCCATGACTCTACATCTGCTCCCAAAGCACTGCCTCACTTTACACAGAAACACAGGCACCTGATACTCATATGCACACTTTAAAATAACAAGTAGTTACTGGTTTCAATTTATTTTAGTCCAAAACTGTTGTGCCCATGGCACACCGGTGTGCTCCAAGAATTTTTAAACCATACAATATCTGACCACGTAGTCAGGGGCACTGACTTCTTTTTCCTTAGATTATCAAATTAAAAAATGACAACAGCCTACCCAACAGTCGCTGTCTGGTATGAATGAGCCAAAATTATACCTATTTTTTTATCAGAGCAGCAAAAAATACACTATATTTTTTGGTGTGCTGCTGAATTTTAGCAGGGTGCCATGAAATGAAAAAGCCTGAAAATCACTGATCTAAAAAGTATCTCCTGTGGGTTTTTTGACTCTTCGCATGCCAACTGCTCAGTTTGCCTGCACAAGTAGTCATGAAGTTGTCCCGCAGCAAACAGGTAGCTGACAAGGGTTGACAATTGTAACTGCAAGTTATCAAAATGGTATTAAAATTATATAGAACTACAAATAACAACAGTCTTGATAAGTTTTTGAAATATCCTTTAAAATTATTTCATATCTGGAATGGCTAAATTGAGATAATCATCACAGAAAAATTAAGTCACCAAAAATATGATAATAAACCATTACAACACAGAGCGGCTTTATCTAAATGATGTTAAGTTAATGGGAGAAGTGCAAAAATCTCAACTGTATCACCACTCAGTCCAGAATAAATAAAAACTTTGACAGAACAAATTAGGGAGTAAACGATTTAATGCCGTAATTAGTAGTGAGAAATGTAAAAATTAGTAATTATTGAAGAAACCACATGTTAAATGTGTTAACTGTAGATATTAAAACTATATTATATTATTTTGTCAGATTATGTAATGAGGGAGATTTTTTTCAGAGTATAAACTACTTACTGGGAGGGAGATTAGGTTTTCGGGAAGCCTCATTATTTAGGCCGGAGCTAACTTACATTAGTTTTATATTGTGGTTTGCACACTGGGAGACCTGATTCAATTTTAAAAATAGTTTTTTAAGAGAGTTTGATCAGGTGTCATAAAACAGTATTTAGCAAGTGATAATTCCAGGTTACGAAATAAATCTGGAGCCTCTATGCCTCTCAGGTCATGTGAGAATATTTAGGATAAAACCTGAAAAAAGTGACAGGGTCACAGATAAGGGAATTCTCTGCCGGGCAAGGCTTACACCCATTCAGAGATCCTCAGAACATTAGGCTAATTCTAGAATATTTCCAGGAATACCAGTATTTGCTGGATACACCGAGTCCATTCATGGCAATGGAGATCCTTGAAGAAAGCTGGAAGGCAGACCCACCTAAATTACTCAGGGTTTTTCTAACCTTGTATGTCTTAATACAAGGAATACTCATTCATTCATTCCTCCCAAAATATTATTAAATATAGACATTGTAGAATGCACTGGGATATATTTCCACTTACAGACCATATGTTTTATTAGGGAAGATATATATATACATACATTCTTATTCTAGGAATAGAATATATATATATATAGTCTAAATTTCCATATCATTCCATGGTTTATATCCCTCTTTTCTTAGTCTTTCTCTTGATAGTTGAAATAGTAGGTCAAATTTTAACATGTCTAGTAGGTGCTTGTTGGTTCATTTTCAAGGATTACTTGCTATAATTGCCTGGTTTGAATAGCATTCATATGATTCCAGGGATTTCACAAATAAATCTTCCTAGATTATATGAACACACACACACACACAAATATGCATGTATACAATCAAAAATAAAACTAATTCAAGGTTGGGTAAAATACTATAAAAGAAATTTACAAGGAGCAAAAAAACATATTATTGAGGCCAGAATCTCCGTTATAACGCCAGGAATCCCTCCCTGAGGTGGTAACCTCAGTGACAACCAGAAATAAGGGCAGCCAGCATTAAGAAGCAGGGTGTGAAAGAATGTACCTTTGAGGGTGCGTCATAACCTTGGTCAGAAAAATTTCCTGCAGCAGAGTGAAGTTAGACATGTTCAAGGAACATAAAATGCTATCATAGCTGGAACGTTTTGGGTAGGGGAGTACCTGTCACACTACACTCACACACACTTCAATTGTGCTGAAATACACAGCATGCAAAATAGACATGAGGAAGATTTAAACTGTAGAAACTGAAGCATTTAGAATCATAGCCTTATTGAGGTTAATTTGTATACCATAAAATTCACCTATCATAAATGTCAGTTTAACAATTTTTAATAAATGTGTCCGATTGTGCAACCATTTCCACCAACCAGTTTAAAACTTTTCATCACTCCAGAAAGTTGCCTCGTGTCCTTAGCAGTTAATCTCCACTCCTATCTCCAGTCCCACGCAACTAATGATCTGCATTTTTTTCTTCACAGATTTTCTGTTTCTAGAAATTTCATATCAATGTTTTCGTACTACGTATCATAACATACATGGTAAACACACTACATAATCATGCAATCTTTGTTCTGTCTCCTTAGCATAATGTGTTTGAGGTTCCTCTGTTATTTCATGTATCAGTAGCAGTTTGTTACCTTCAGTCTCCGAATTATATTTCATTGTATGGATATAGCACATTTTCTTTATTATTTTACCAAGTTGATAACATTTGGATTCTTTCCAGTTTGGGGTTACCACGCAAAATGTTGCTATAGTGACTGATGGACCTGTCTTCACATGAACACCAGTTTGGGGTAGATAACTAGGTGTAAAATTGCTTGGTCATCTGGTAACTCTGTGATTAAATTTTTAAGAAGTTGCCACATTGTTTGAGCTACATATTTTTAATTCATTGCTATAGACCAATTTTTCAGGATAATAACAATTATGAGAGAGTCTACTAAAGTACTTGATGGAATTTCTACCATCCTCGTCTCTTTCCAGTCTGACCCTATAACATCACAATGAACCTGGTATGAAAATGACAACTTATGCCATTCACAGAAGGGAAAGTTCAAGAGAGTGAGAACAAAGTGGCCAACGTATGAAAGGCTCATGTGGACATTATCTAATTAATCTTTTTTAATGAATATCACAGTTTATCCCGTGAATACAGGAACTGTCATAGAAAAAACTAATTCTGATTATTGGAACAAAATTGTGTATAGGTCTCTCCAGCTTGGAAATGTACTTTGCAATAACCAGAAATATACAACCACCACAAGGTCAAAAATATAGACTCTTTTGTCTACTAATTAGAATTTTTCCTTAGCATCAAATTATTTCTAGTTGCCCATCATCTGTGTCTAAAAGATGGACTTCCCCATGGTACTTTCAGATCTCAGAAATTTAAAAGTTGAAACCAATGCTAACTGGGCCTGTTAGTAGCGAATGGCACAACTGATGAAGACAATGTGCAGCGACTCTATATGAGGCAGAAACATGCACAACGCAGAAAGAAAAGGAAACTAAAAATATCTGATGTTTTTATAAAGGGAAGCGGAGCCAAAAGCAATTTGTCTGTGCTTCTTTCCCATCTGTGTGGCTCCTGCAGTGAAACAGACAATGTAGTCAAATCTGATTTGCTTTCCCATTACAAAAGTTGTGGCTTAACTAGGAGTTCTGCTGGAATGTCTAGATGAAGACATCTTTACATAAATACTGTGTGTGTATGTGTGTTTGTGTGTGTATTTATTTTACACATATGTTTTCTACATGTATTTTTGTATACATACACACACACTGTGTCCCCATCTTCAGGTAATATATTAGCCCATGAGAAATATTGAAAGGGAAGCATTTCTTCCAGGGCTGGGAGAAATGCTCTTTCTCCTAAACTTGACTATGACACCAGAAGAGCCACAGAGAAAGAGTCATTTCCCTGCTCTCATATTAGAAAAGAAAGTTGTCACCTCTTGTATAGTCAGGACTAGAAGAAACAAACTGAGTACTTATTAAAAATATCACAGGGCAGGTAGTATGTATATACACTGTGGTCCTTGTCCATCAGATTGGGAACTAAGACGCTAAGTGATTTGTCCAACTTTATCAAGTGCTTCCATGAGGAGTCAAACTTGACATCAGATAGCACTTCCTTCAGACTAGTGTTCCAACCAGCTGACCACTCTAGCCGTAAACATTTGCCCCAGCTGTATTTTCCCACCCCTGGGTGACTGTCTGCCTGTCAACAAGATGACAGAAGCACTAAGTGAAAATATCCTTATGTGGGCATAGCTGCCTCTTCATGGCAGAGCCAATTTGGATCCCATCCATTAGCAGGGATGTCCCAGAAGGAGCCAATTCTAGTTCAGCCTCTTTAAACTCTGGGTTGTAAACAAACAGTAGGATTTTCCACAGTGGAAGGGGGAATAATGAGACAAAGGATGCAGAAGAGAGTGGATAGGTGAGGCTAGCACCTATTCACCAGAGGAATTAGAAATTAAAAGAATGACTGGAAATCTTTAGGGACTCTACTGCCAGAGCCCCAGATCTGTTAGTTTTTAAAGTCCATGACCTGCACGTTCCTCTTCCCTCCTTTTCTTCCCTATGTTTATAAATTTCCATATCGTTGCTTGGTTTATCTCCCTCTTTTCTTAGTCTCTCTCTTGATAGTAGAAAGAGTAGGTCAAAACTGAACACGTCTGGTAGGTGTTTGTTGGTTCATTTTCGAGGATTACGTGCTATAATTGCCTCATTTGAATAGCATTCATATGATTCCAGGGATTTCACAAATAAATCTTTCTAGATTAAATGTTTTTTTAAAATCGTAATTGATTGCCTTCAACACAATTTAGGGCATGTCCAGACACATCCTTTCCTTGATTCTCTGCCTCCTGTAATCAAGTACAATCTTGATATACACGTCTCACATGTCAGACTGTTCTGGGGTACGATAGAGGCAGAAGAGCTGGGAGTTTAGAGTCAGATGGCCAAGCTAGGATTTAAAACCCTCATTACCTACTACATTTCCTGTGGGTCCTAAGGCAATAATAGCCTTGAGGAGTCTGAGTTTTGGTTTCCTCTTAGTAAAATGGCAATTATAATAATTACTTCACAGGGTTGGTGTAAAAACTAAATGACTGCCTACGCCAATCCAAGAGCTACTATAGTTATTGTTAGTTGTATTATTGTTAATTTCTTAGTATGCTGTGGATGAAAACGAATGTGAAATTGTGATGACCAGCTCACCGTATGGATATGATAAAAAAATTATTTCAATTTGGTATCCGTATGGTACCTGTGGCCAATAATGTCACCTTTTTCCTTAAAATTTAATGGAGCACTATCAATTATAATGTAAAAATATAAGTAACCCAATATTTTCTATTTATTCAAAATATATAAAATGACAGAAAAACACACCATGAATTCAGAATCACTTTTAAACATATTTGTATCTTATTGATCACTGCAGCATTTACATGAATTCACAAAAAGAAAAAACACAGCACATTTTCATGTTAGCGATATTTATTCAGATTACAAAAAAGTGTTTGGTGCACATATGGATTGGTGGGCTCCGTCCAATAACTTTGTCGCTCCTTCCAGTCCCTTGGCACACAGGCTGGGAGTCACCAACGTTGGGTGAGGTCAAAATAGACAGGGAGCCTTGCGCTTACCAGCTCTGCTTGCCAAGTGGAAATGCTAACCTGCTCTTTCCCAGGATTTTAGAAAAGCATTTCAAGATATTTCACAAGATAAATGGAAATGGGATAAACACAAGGCCTTAAGGAAAATATACTTCTGGTGCATTTATTAAGCACTTGGATCTGATGCATGACACCTGCTTGAAACTCAAAGAATTATCACAGGCTTTGCCGAGGAAGAAAAGACAAGAATTATGACTGCACACAGGATCATACTTCAGCAAGTCAATGTTTTTAAATCAATGAAAAACAATCCAGTGATTGTGTTTGCTTCAAAGAGAAAGCAAAGTAAGATGACATACAGTATTTCAAGCTGTTCAAATTACTGATGGCAGAGTGGCAAGATATATATCCATTAAAACCAAATAGTTGTTTCAAAGTATGTTGGCCAACAGAGATAAATAGTGTCTCTCTGAAGAAAATATAAATATTTTTTTCTCACAATTTTGGACCCTAGAATGCTCTTAATCCCAAGTACCTATTGTTTATTTGGGAAATTTTCATTTTGCACCTTCATTTAGAATTTCTCAAGTTAGCCCACCAAAATGATTTTCTATGTCAACAAAGAGGCATATGCATTAGGTATCAAGTAAAATGCACATTTGCATAACAGGCTCTCTGATGGTCTCATTCATGTCAGTAAATTGATCACACTGAAACGTGAATGAGTAAAATGCAAAGGCTACTCTCACAGCAGTATTACATCATCAATACTACTGCCTGGCTAGAAATTAATGTGCCATGTTTGGCATTATTATTTGAGAGAAAGAGATATATGCAATTTCCATTTCTTTCTTAATTTTTTTCTCATTAGCATTTTCATTAATAAACTTTTTTTTTTAAAGATGACTTTGATACCCAAAACACTAGATCATTACCTGTTTGTACTCAAAGGCTTGCATCCTCCTTGTCAGGGTGGCTGCTGATTGGGGCAGTGAAAGAATCACAAAGAGAAGAAAGTACAGAGAGTAAAAATTTTTATTTTTACTTTCCCAAGAGAGGGAAAGGGCTAGATGCAGAGGTAGGCACGGGAACCAGCCCTGAGAGGTCAGAGCTTTGAGGTTTTATTAGGTGTTTGGGGTGGTGGTAGAACAGGATGTTTCAGTTGGTCTTGTATAGGCTGCAACTTGTTACAATGTTGATGTTATCTTTGGATGCAGGGTCTGGTCAGGTCTGGTCATTGTGGTCTGTAATATCCTATTTCGTAGGTTCCAGGATCCTCTGTGCCTCCAGTAATTTTCTAGTCCTGAGGATAAAGGCTCATAAAACAATTAGCTCTGGGAAAGACGGCCAGAAAAAGGGACTTTTGTCCTACGACTCCTGATCAATGAAAATGGTCTCTTCTTGGTCTGCTTAGGAAGCCCATGGTTGCTATATGAAATCACAGAATATTAACCAATCAATAGCATATATCGATTCTAGATGCTCAAAATTTAAATAGATTTCTTCTATACAAAAATTTTCCTACAGTAATGATTTAAAAATGACCTTAGTATTATCCCAACTTTGTCCTTCCCAACTACTTACAGTTACTTCTCATAAAGTAGGGCTAAAAAAATTTGGAAAAAAATATACTCTTTCTGATTCCTCAAAAAGTTGACCATGATAATTAATAAGTCCAGAATCCAGGTTTCCATTTGGATTAGAACCCTGGAAAAATGTAAGAGATACTCATGAATTTGTTTCATAAAGACTCCAAAAAGAAAAGTGCAGTATTTGTTGAAGGCCAACAGTACATTTTTAAACTGAAGGTTCAAAGTATATGAATAAAATGATAATTGCTGGTTCAGAGTTTTATAAAGAAAACTATGGGATAATAAAAGATGTAAAAATGACCTATGTTTGTACTGGACATGGTGTAAATATCTATGGATCTTAGTAGACAAATTGATCATTAGAAAGCAACATATCATTGTAGTTAAAACAACACTGTGATATATTTAAGGGAATCTAAACATTTTAGTCAATGAATTGGTCAGACAACAAAAATATAAATTTTAATTATTAAATTCTACAAATTGGGATGATAACTTGGAGTCATGGCATAAAATATTAACCAAAAATATTAAAATTTGGACAATAGAAAAATATATATTTTAAATTCTAATCTCAAATCTAGTAGTAATTTTGATGTACCTAAATCTCTATATGGATCATCTATTTTTTTCATTTTCACAATCTTATGCTAATATCAATTTCCATTTATGTTCAAGAATATAGAGCTAGAAAGTACCTCAACTAGGGTTTCAATCCAAATATGCCTGACCTCAAAGTCTATGACCCTAACTACTACATAGCACATCACACTATGAAATCATGCATGACCTGGTTTGACCTCTAGACCTATTTCCCCCAAACTTTTCCCCATAATAATAAAGAAACCATCACCCGTAAATTAGTCAAGCCTTATACCTAAGTATTACCCTTGCCTCACTTTTTACTACTCATACTCCATATTCAAACCATCAGCAAGGCCTGTGCAGCTCACTCTTAAATTGCTTTCTGTATTTTTACATTTACCGTCCTTTCTTGAGTCACCATTTTCTCTCATCTGGGAAGTTCACTCTCCTAACTAGTCTTCCAGCTTCTATTCCACGGTAACACTCCATAGAGTTTATAATATTTAAAATTGTAAATCAGATTCAGCTCAAAAGCTTTCGCACTCTGCTTGGAATAAAATCTTAGATTGCTACACTGGCATACAAAGCCATGCATGACCTGGTCTGGCCCCTCCCTCTCTCCCTAACCTCATTCTCTAGGCTCCTTTTCAGGGAGAGCCCGACATAACATGCTAAATTTATCCACATCTGTAGAGACCTTGCACTTGCTCTTACCTCCCCCAGAAGCTATTCTCCCTTTTGGCCTAGGGCTGGCCCTATCTTACATTCAGATCTCAATTTAGAAGTTACTCTCCACCCCACCCCAGGAAATGCCTTTCCTGATTCCCAAATTTAAAGTAGCCAGCCAGTCACTCTCTATTCACCTCCTCCTGCCCTATTCTAATTCTCTGCCCAACATTACTCACACCTGGCATTTTCTTGTTTCTGTTGGTTTATTTATTTATTGTTTTTCTACCCTCAAAAGAATAAAAGTGCTATAAGATATTGTCTGGTTCATGCTGGGTTCCCAGGGTCCCAGATTAAAGCTCAGTGAATACTTGTTGAATGAGTCATGAATGAAGAGAGCTACTGCTCACGTATGGAGCATGTTAACCGATTTGCACAGAACGAGTTCAGTAACGTCCATAGGGATCCTCCAGCCTCCCCCCAATCCTCCTTTATCCAATTTATATATACTTAAACCTATGATTGAAACCTCAATCTAAGAAAAAAATGGGTTTTTTTGTTAAAATTAGTACATCCTCCCCCAATGACTTACATTTTAAGCAGTTACACCTCAGTGTGAATAATTTTAAAATAAGAATGAGAAAAGGAAAAAAATGAAGCTATTAAGTAATTGCAAGTGAGAAAAAAAGGGAACTGGGTCATCAGTGTAATGGGGTGCAGAGTGGGGTGGGGGTCCCCAAAAATATTTCCCACAGCCCATGGTTGGAAGATGAGGGAAGGGGATGAGACAGTGGTTAAGATATTGTTCACAACAATGGCAAGTCGATAGCTAGCTGACAGCTGCGCTGCTGCCCCAGGGAAAAGGTCTACATGTCTTTCAGGCCATATAGTGACATAGCCTGGGGAGCTTATACACCACCTGCACGAGAGACAGGAGCCAGAAGTTCCTGTATCACAGGGTACTCTTGCCCTGACTAAAGATGGCAGCTGAAAGAATGTAAAAGATATGGCGGAACTGGAAAAAGTAGCACATTGTAGTAGGGGCCAGATATGTGGTCACGTAGGAAGCTCTGGGTCAGCATTGAAAGAAAGGGCGGTCAGAGAGAAAGTAGCAGCCATGAGGTTTGAAAGGGTATAGAAGGGCTGCCCTGCTGGCCATGAGGTCAGTAGTAAGTGGCAGCCATGAGGAAGGCAGCCATGTGGAAGGAGCCATGAAGCAGGAGGATTTGGCGATGAGGTCTGGTGTCTAAGAAGGTGCCATGTTGTTTGGAGTAAGGATATGCCACTTTGGATAAAGAGCTGGAATAAGAAAGACGAGACCTGTTGGGAAACCTGCCTGGAGAACACGGCAGCAGGGCCGATGGAGCTGGGGACTGCGGGACCTGTCTAACCAAGCACGGGTTAGTGGGAGACGCCTGGAATGCTGAACTCTGACCAGGACTGCTGGGCCACGGGCGCCTGCTTTTCTGAAAGACGGTACCTGTGACTGGCATCTCCTGAGACTGCCTAGGTTGGGAAAGGGGGACAGGATTATGTGCTTTGGGGTATTTTAAAGGGAGTGGGAATTAACTGCAGAAATCCACCGTTATTCTGAATCTGTGTAACCTTTAAATAAACAACCCCGTTCCATTTTCACCAAGCCCTTGCACTGGGAGTCACATTCTTGGCAGCAGGCAATCGAACCGCACAGCTGTTCCAGACGGCATAGGTGGAGTTCTGTAACAGCATGACACACCCGACGAATTCAGAGATTGTCCCAGGTTCTGTCCTTAATAGGAGCTTTGCCTAACAAGTGAGGCCTGATGCAGACTTAATGTTTCTTAGAAACAGAATTCAAGAACTGACAAAAGCTGGCCATCTGTTCTTCTGATGCTAAAGCCAGACAAAGGGAAAAAAAAGAAATGCAGTACAGAGAATTTAGATTGTTATTGTTATCATCACCTTTATCATTGCTATTTTCATGATCATTATATAAATAACAAAATCCACAAATATTTATTAGTAAATTCTATTTATAAGACACGGTGCTAGAAAAGACAACAAAACTCAAGCTCTGCTCCAAAATACATTACAAGCTAATGGAAGAATTTCAATATGTATCCAGGTAAATATAATAAAAGTAAGAAAGTAGAAATCGATGTAGGAGAAATGAAACGTGGAAAGAGTTCAGAAAAGGGTGAGATTATCTGTGAGCTATGTAAATAAGAGAAAATCAGGGCTGCTTCATGGCAGAGGGAGCATTTGTGCTGAGTCTTGAATGACTGAAATATGGAGACAAAGAGAAGGGTTTCCAGGAGCAATGGAATAGCATAACAAAAGCATGAAGGGAGGAAGTATTTGGGCATTTTCTGTAACAGTGTATTGTTCTGTGTGCTAAAGCATCAAGTACCTAGGGGAAGACAACTTGCAGATGAGCAGGAAAGGTAAACTGGGGGGCTGCATGGTTAGAGATCCCAAACACCATGCTAAGCTCGATCTTGATTCAAGGACCCCGAGAAGCCAATACAGGGCTTTGAAAATAGGAGTCCTGGGGAGAGACCGGCTTTAAGGTAATCAGAAAGGCTCCGCAGCGGCAGTTCTCAGAATGTGGTCTCTGGACGCGTAACAGCAGCCTCACCTTGGAATCATTAGAAATGCAAATTCTGGGACCTGTTCCCAGACCAAATGAATTGGAACCTCCCGGGATGCAGCCCAACAGTCTGTGTTTTAACAAGTCCTGGTGATTCAGATGCAAACTCAAATCTGGGAACCACTGCCCTAAAGTGTGAAGTAGATTAGAAGGTAAAGAGATCAGGAGGGCTGGGGTCCTCCAGGAACCAACTGAACCTGCTAGAAGACTATTGAGGAGGTGCTATTGCACTCTCATGTGAGCGGAAGTGAAGGCCTGAACCAAATCTGTGGAAATGGAAAAAAGGGGTTTGAGACAATGATATTATAAAAAATAAAGTCGCTATTCTTGATACTTGTTAGTCTTTGCCATTATTAATTTAAAAAATGATTTATCAAAAAGATAACTCAGTTCAATTTACACATATTGTAAGTCTCAAAATGTGAGAGTGGACTAATGGCATTTCCCTCCTCTACTTTGAAAACTTTAATTCCATTCGTCGATGTAAGAGACATTCAAACCTGTAGAGAAGTTTTGGTGAGTTTATTGACCCAAACTGAAAATCGACAATTGCCGGGGAGCAAAATCTCAATGGATTGAGTAAGGCTCCGGAGAATGTCAGTTTCGCACCTTATTTTACACATTACAATCAAAAGAAGAGGTGAAAGAGGGTTACAAGAAATCCATTGGTGACGGAATAGGGAGGCAGAGGAAGCAAAGGCAGGGGAACCTCTAGGATTAGATAAAAGGCAAAATGATAGGCACATGCTTTTACACAGCTGCTTATGGGACAGTTAACAGTCAACAATTAACATGATAACAATAACAATGAGGGGGTTCGTGGTCTCCCCCTGGTGTGGTGCCTGTGCTTTGAGGGGTCCGGAAAAAGGAAATTTGACATTCCAAAGGTATGTTATCGTAGATGCAAAAAGACAATAGACAGGCTCAGTTAAGTCAAGACTGACCTTTGTTAGGGAAAATTACTGGCCTAGGACATGACCACCGACCATGAACTGTTTTTAGTTAGCAAGTTTTAATTTCAGGCCATCCTATGTGGTTACTTGAGGTCTCCGAGTTTGTAAGGCTACCACGCAAGCCTCCTCTGAGTTTTCTCAGGTTTAGTGTGTGGCTCCTTTTCTTCCACACATTAGAGGAGAAAAGAGAGACTATTCTGCTGCAACACCATTAAAATTAGCACAGTGAGTAAGTTTTGTATGAATTTGACAGTCTCTGTTATTAGTAAATCTAGGACTACCAGGCCTTTCTTGCTAAATTCCAATTCTATTTGGTTTTACACTGTGAT
Source organism: Mormoops blainvillei (assembly GCA_004026545.1). Taxonomy (NCBI): domain Eukaryota; kingdom Metazoa; phylum Chordata; class Mammalia; order Chiroptera; family Mormoopidae; genus Mormoops; species Mormoops blainvillei. Next base: position 120,530 of record PVJD01004063.1, on the reverse strand, counting down.
TTTTTAATGCTCTTATTTGTGCATTATTTTAATTTTTTCATTATATATTGTGCCATTTAGTATTCTCCATGATTATGTTTTCACTGAACAGATGCACTACGGCTTCACTGCACCAAATTCCATGATCCATAATTAGATGGCAATATGTTTTCTTTATGAACTAAATACATTTTTAGTTACTTGGACATTAATTAAAATCACATGCTGGATTGTTACATCTTATCAACACATTTTTGAGGAAATATTTTTGGTTTACTTGAATGCTTTAAAACATTCAATTTTATACTATATAATCCTTTTAACCATAAGAACAGATACTGTAGCTAATATATAAATATTAATTAGAGTTACATCACAGAGCCATAATGAGATAAAACCATTCACATGCAAAAGCAATGACACTGGATGAATTAGGAGAAAAAAATATGTTTTTATTAATTGTTACTTTTTAAATACATCATGATCTGCATTTATTTTCATGGTAATTATAGGAAAAACAAATGAAACAAAATTTCAGAATAATGGCAAACAATGACCAATATTGCACTACTATGGGAACAGGAGCAAATTTAAAACTTCATAAAAATTCACATATGAATAAAAAGAGCCAGGATATAAGGTGATATGGAAATCACACTCATTAGTAATGTTATATTGTACTATTTTGAACATTCTGAACTTCTCATGAATTTGAATAATCCTCTCATTTCATGAAAAAAACTGAGAACAGGCTTTGCAAGGGAGAGAGAGAACATTTCTAACCTCTAACAAAATGTTGGATCGAACTCTAGAGAGTTACTCCACTTATTCCTGGCATTCTCATATGTTTTTGTAAGTTTAGTCTGGAACTGGCCAGAGGTAAAGGGAGACAGAGAGTAGATCTAAAAATTATTCTTGCATGTCTCTGTCATTCTATCTCTGTTACTCTACTCTTTCCTCATTTACAGCTACATGCAATTCATATGAAAATTGAGCAGGTGCTAAAAACTCCCCTTAATGCAATTCCTATCTAATATATAGGTAGGATTTAATAAAGGGATTCTGCCTCAAATGCAAAGGGACAAAAAGGGAAAAGGTTATGACTTATTTAGAATTTTTTTTTTATCCAAAATTGCTCTTCCCCTTTTCTATTGACTTTTTCCAAGGAATAACATATATGGCAAACTGATACTTATTTGGCTGCCTGTGAAGCATCCTGACTACGTATAGCTATATTAAGTGGGCAAGAGACCAGCAAGCAGGTCCAATAGCTCAGCATTTTAATAGTAAGGTGACCTTTTGAAAATATGTTTCAGGAAGGGCTAGCTGCAAGAGCTGAACCTACTACACACGTAGCCAAAATTTATCAATTATATTTACAAGGATGGTTAACAACAAAGTCCAAAAGCTGAAAAAAAATATTTCTGCATTGAAGGTTCTAGGAGGAAGCAGCAGGAAGTTCTTACCTGTTGAAAACAGATTATTGGTTAATATCTCTCTTTTTCGAAGGGGAGTTCTACCTTTATACTTAAAGCAGAACCCATCTTCATTAGAAATGCAGAATCTCATTCCTTACCTCAGACCGACTCAGTCAGAATCTACAGTTTGACAAGGTCCTCCCGCTCATGGTGATATGTATGACACAATGAAGCTTGCAAAGCACTTTTTTAATGCTATCAGTTAGTCACAATAAAGTGCTTATGAATCATATGCTCCACTATATCTAAACACCTTGGATATTTGGGGTAAGAGATCACTGGATGAAAAATAATATTTGGTACATACACTAAAAATATTCACTGCGTATCTGAAAATCGAATTTAATGAGATGTCCTGTATTTAATCTGGCAACCCTAACTGAGATACACAAACTGATTCGGTCCCTCTCATTTCGCACAATGAACCCCGTGCCAGCCCTCCCTGAGAATGACCTTGTCCGCAGGCACAGCGGCCTTCGGTCTTGGTCCTGTACTGCCTTACACAGCCGGGAATGACTTTCCTATCTGACTTGCCTGTGCTGGGACCACCTAAGATAAGAAACTTATTAAACCCAATGATAACTTTGTCTTTCTCCTCTAAGTTTTATAGCAATATTCGCCACTCAAAAAGTAAATAGTCTTCCATTTTTGGCAATGTGACACACACCCACCTGCCCACTGAAGAATTTATAAAAAGTTAATAAGGTATCTTCTTAAATGCTTTGACTAATTCACAAGAAAATAACAAACATTCAGACTAAAATCTAGGTGAAGGTGGAAATAGTTTTAAAGGATGGCTGAAACTAGGTTTCATCCTGAAGGATTAATTAAACAAAGTAAACTTGCTGTTTTCTTTTCATGGCTTTCAAGGTCTCAAAGAACAAGAGACAAAGATCAGGGCTTGCTTGGGGTAGGGAGCCTGTGTAAAAATTCTTCAATAGCTGTGACTGCGGAGGTCCAGCCTTCACAGCAGAAGTGAGGTTAAAGGTGTTCCCCTGAAAGTTCATAAGCCAAAGCTAGTTTTGGCACGGGTTTGTAGCTTAAATTCACATCTGTAGGTACTCTGAAAATCTCAAGCCAAAAATTAAATTTATATTGATCCTGAACTGTGTAATACATACATCCATACAGAGGCAAATAGAACTGAAATATTTCTCACAGATGTGATTCTTAGAAACATAAGGCCATAGTCACAAATAATACACCAACCCTCAAAGACATCAAAGAGAAAATAAGCATAAAAATAGCAGGAATGGATTTATAAACATAAAATATTAAATAAGTAAACCTAATATATTTTTAAAATAAAATTAATATTAAAGTATGAGTAGAAAATCAATAAAATATGAAAGGAAATAATCAAGCTGATTTGAAAAAAAGCAGAGAACTTATGGAAATAAAAACATAATTAAAATTATAATTTTAGTGGATAGATATAATAAGGGATTAGGAATACATCAGTAAAATGACAAGGAGTCTAAGAAAACCCCTAAAATCTGTGATCCCCCAAAGTTCTAATCTTAGTAGTAAAGTCAAAGTCAAAAACATAAGTAAACAAAAAAGAGCCTTTGCATGATTTTATAGCCAGCTTTAATTTACACAACTTGAGTACCCTGAAAAACTCAAGTTATAATTTGAGTTTATGGAAACATTACTAAATAAAAGGAGAAAAACTGAGGAATAGGCATATTTGATAATAAAATTTCTGAGAATTTTCCAGGGTAAATGAAAGACATCAATCCACATATTCAAAATGTCAGCAAAAGAAATCCTCACACTCACCACAGTGAAACTGCAGAACACTAAAGATTAAGAGGAAGATACTATAAGAATTATAAAGTCAAATTGTTTTCCAGAGTCAAGAACAGGCTGATAGGTGACTTAATCAAACCAGAATTCAATGGAATTATATATTCAATGTGATGAAGAAATAATTATGAACAATGAATTCTATGAATTTAATTTTATAATTTTTATAATAGTAGTAGTAATAAATTTATTGTGGAGTTAGAAAATATGACCCAAAAAACCTGATACCAAGATCAAATACTATGAAATATAAGACATTGGATTAAACCATATTGATATTTTCATGTTGCCAGAAGAAAGGTAAAGATATTGCTTAATAGTATCTGGTTACATATTAAATATATATGTTAAAATACCTAGGTTATTCACTAAAAGTATTATAGTGGGTGGAAGCTTGATCAACATGTTGCTGATCAGAGTCTAATTAAATTAGAAATAATAACAAAAAGGTAACTAGAATAACCACATATTTAAAATTTTAAAAAAGCACTCTTCCAAATAATAACTCAAAAAGAAAACATAATAAAAATAATAACATATTTAAATGCAAATGATAGTAGAATATTATGTATCATTATTGTGGGGTATGATTAAAAAAGAATTAAGACAGAAATTTATCATTATGTTTATTTTAATGAAAGAGTTAGATGATCTAATAAAATAGAAAAATAATATAAGAATAAACCTTAAAAAGCAAGAAAATTTATTATAAAGATAAAGACAGTAGTGAAAGAAAATACACATATTATAGAATGAATTGATAAAGAAAATTTCTCACTTTTCAAAACAATAATAAAATTGACAATCTTTTGGTACAAATAATAAAAAAGTAGATAAGACACCAAAAAATAGGAATAAAAGACAAGACAGAGTTGCATTACTGTAGACTTTACAAAGATGATAAAAAATTCTCCTATACTGAAAACTCAATTTACCAATGAGATCTACAAAGCACTTAAAAACCAAACAATTAAAATCCAAAACATCTGTCATAGGGTATAGTGAAAAACAAGAATACTACCCGGTTTATATTATGAGAGTAGAATATCTGAGATATAGACCCAGACAATAACAATAGAGAAAAGGAATCTTCTAACCACAGATGCATAAATCACATGCACAGATGACTAAATAAATGTATATAAGCAAATTAAACCTAGCAATGTGTGAAAAGTCATGACTGAGTTAAAGCTATCCTAGAACTATATGGGTGTCCTTACACTTGAAAACAAATTACTGTAATTCACTCCAGTAATAAAGGGAAAAATCATATGATCATGTCTATTGGTCTAGAAAATTTAGAAAATTTGAAAATTCAGGAGCTATACATAATTTTAAAAAATTATTTTTATTTATTGATTTGAGAGAGGGAGAGTGAGAGAGACTTATTTATGCACTCATTGATTGATTCTTCTATGTGCCCTGACTAGACATTGAACCCACAATCTTAGTGCATCTGGACAACATGCTAACCAACTGAACTACCAGGCCAGGGCCCACATGATTTTTAAAAAAGGAAACACCTCTGAGCACATAAGAAATAGAAAGGAACTTCCTTAACTAAAGGCAGTTTGGAAAAAACCTATAGTAAACATAATTCATAACAGTAAAATAACAAAAACTGTCCCTACAGCATCAGGAATGAGACAATGTTGCCTGTTATCATCACATCTGCTCACAATTGTACCATTTATCATGGCAGCAGAGTAAAGCAAAAAAAAAAGAAATCAAAGTATATGCATTGGAAATAAAAAATAATAAAAGATTTCATTAATTATAGATATATTGTTTCAAATCTACAAAGCTTAAGAATATACATATGTATCTATATAATTAAAATTGATTATAGGGCAATTTTAGCAAGCATGCAAGATACAAAGTAGCATACAAAATTAAATTATAATTTTTATAACCCAACCACAAATTTAGATTGTACAATATTATAAGTGTTATTTAATATTTTATAAAATACATGAATTCTGAGGACTTAATATAACAGAAAGGCTATCAAAATTGTATAGAATACATTATAAAATGTATTAAAATTTAAAGAAAATGAACAAATGGAGATGTTCTTAGACTGGAAGATTTTATACCATAAAGATGTCAAATCCCCCCAAATTTATCGATAAAATTTGAAATAATCTCTAAATAAAAATTTTAAGCAGAAATTGACAAGGTGATAAAATGTCAAAGGTTAAAGATAAAGAGAGAATCTCAAAAGCAGCAAGAGAAAAGCAATTAGTTACCTACATATGACTATCAGCTGATTTCTCAAATGAAACTTTGTAGGCTAGAAGGGATTGGCAAGAAATATTTAAAGCCATGAAAAGCAAGGACCTACAGGCAAGATTGCTTTACCCAGCAAAGCTATCATGTAGAACTGAAGGGCAGATAAACAGCCCCCCAGACAAGAAAAAGCTAGAATAGTTTATCACTAAACCTATATTAATATAATGTTAAAGGGGCTTATTTAAGAAAAAGAAGATTAAAATTATCAGTAATAAAATGGCAATAAATACATACCTATTAACAACTGAATCTAAAAATCAAATGAAGCAAATAAGACCAGAGACAGAATCGAAACAGATTTTTGCCCTGAATAACAAGTTAGAATTTCTTATTAGATATCAAGAATTATTTTTAAATTATTGTAATCAGGACATTGTGGTATTGCCCCAGAGGCTGCAAAATAATTCAAACAAAATACCCTGGAAAAAGACTCACACATTCATAGAAATGTGATCTGTGGCAAATCTGTCATTTCAGACCAATGGAAAAAATATGGGCCTTAAAATATATGGTGCTAGGACAATTGATTGTCAATATGGAATAAATAGAACTAGATTTTACCCCACACCCCACAATAATCAATCTAGTGGTGATAGAGTCCTGAGTATGAAAAACGAAACTAAAATTTTACCCCTTGAGATAGCATGGGTGGACCTGGAGAACATTATGCTGAAGTAAGTGAAGTGAAATAAGCCAGTCAGAGAAAGGCAAAGGGCATATGACTTCACTCATATTTGGAATCTAATGAACAAACTGAACTACCAAGCAAAACAGGGACAGGCTCATACATAGAGAGCAGGCTGAAAGCTCTGGGCATTGGTGGGGTGGAGGGATTGCGCAAAAGTGAAAAAGGACTCATGGACATGGACAACAGTGTAGTGATTGGAGGGGGGAGGGGAGGAGGAAGAAGATATAAAGGAGATTAATGGTAATGTAAAAATACAATAAAAAAAACTATAAAATGAAAAACAAAACTATAAAATCTTTGTGAGATAATACAATATACTATTTTATAAATTCACTAGTAAAAAGAAAGTTTTTGACCCCATACAAAGAGTGAGACTCATACAAGGTATTGTAGAATTGTAAACTGAAACACATTCAATTTAAGCAGCCCTGTTAAAAAAAAGTCACCATCCAGAGAAAAAGAGAAAATGCTTTCAGCATATGTAACAAAGGAATAGGATCCAGAATTTTTAAAGGACTTAAAAATCTTTTGCTAATAAATAAGAAAACACAGAAGAGAAAATGGGCAAAGAATTGAACAGGCACTTTATGAAAGAGGATACCCAAATAGATAATAAATGAAAAAGTGATAAACTAAATTATTTTTCAAAGCAATGTAAATTAAAAAAAACAATAAGCTAGCATTACATACCCACTAGATGTGTGAAAAATTAGGTCTGACAACACCAAGTGCTGTCAAGCATGTGATGCAAACAAATATTTACACCTATATACACTGCTGGTCAATGAGTGAACTACTCTGGAGAACACTTTGAGATCATCTAGCATATTTGAAGTCACACATTTCTTTTGACCATGAAATTCCATTTTTAGATTTAAACCCTAAAGAAACACTTATATATTCACACCAAGGGAATACTCATAATAGCACTATTTATATTAGCAAATGCCCATTGAAAATACAATAAATAAATCAGGGTATGATACAATGGAAAGTTAATTAATTACATTTACCTACATCAATGTCTAAACCTCTGAAACATAATACTGAGTGAAAAAAGCAAGTCACTGAATATATACAGTATTATTCCATTATGAAAAGTTAAAAACAACATGCAAAAGTAATCACTATGTGGTTTAGTATTCAAAATATATGATTAAATATATAGAGAAGGGCAGAAATGATAAACACAAATTCAGAGTAGAGGATTTCTCTGAGTTACCTGAGAATGGAGTGGATTCAGAAAAGGGAACATGGAAGATTTCAAAGGAATGATAACATTTTGTAATTTTGTGACCGGTACATAAGTATTTGAATAATTACTATTTGTACATTACGTATATTTTATAAATATTTCTTAGAGTTGACTCATTATTTTATAAAACAGAACTATTAATACAAAGTGAATAGTTGTATGAACCTTCACATATTAAAGACAACTGACTTTGAAGATCATCTTCTTTTAAATCAACACAGAATTTGACATTGGAAAAATTCAATACCATATCAGGCTGTACCATGTCTAACACTGAAAACAATTTAAACAAAATCTCTAGTGTCGGCCTCTATTTGGAACTGCCCTTGAATTTCAGAGCCCATAGGTTTAAGTGCATACCGGCTCCAGGCAGGTGGTTCGGATGAGTGAAGCCTGCCAAGGGGAAGAAAGGAAGACGGAGAGCAGGAGCCCTATGTGAAAAAGGCAGCGGCAAGTCCGTCCCTGCCAAGTATTGCCTCACAGGAACAGAGGCTCAGTGCTGTACTTTCTTAAGGAAAGCATGAAATCTGGGATTTTTTATTGAAATCAACTAACTTTTTTTATTAATTTTCAAAACCATAAAAGGACCTGCTGACCTACAAAATAGAGTAAAACTGCTTGATATAGCATACAGGGCTCTTCAAGCTCTTCCCAAACTAACTTCCTCATGTCTCTTTCCACACCCTATGTTCTGTACTCGTCCTTCCCATTCACGCCACCTCCTTTGACAGTTCCAAGATGGGTTCACATTTAGATTGTGGGCCAATCGCTGATCCAAGTCCACTCATCTCTAAAGATGCACTCAAAGCCACCTCCACTTGGAAGCCTTCCTTAACACCTACAAGACAAAGTCAGGCGTGATTTACTATATATCTGTCTCCTTTTCTTTGTTCATATACGTACAGACTGTCCCTGACTTTCATATTTTCAGCTTCAGAACAGCCAACACTTTCATGCATTATACATCGACATTCCAAAGTGCCTTTTGTATGCCAAATCCAGACTTTCATACATCAGCAGATCAACGAACATTTTGCACTAATGTGTGGTGGCACCGCCTGTCAGCCAAGAGTTCTGTTTGGGCAGTCATGCCATCTTTGTCTGTAAGAGCAGGCTTTATGCAATTATTTGAATATTTTTTGCTCTTTGCCCTTATCATTTTGCCAAAATTAATAGAAAATGAACATTGAAAATGCTGATAATTGTGATAAAGATCATAGGTCTCAAAAGCTTAATACAGTTGAAACAAAGATGAAATCATTCGGCATTCCCATTATGGCATATCTTAACTCCAATCATACTCTTATTAGATTTAAGCCCAGTGGTTCAATTATGAAGAAAAAACATAAAATGCTGGAAATAAATGATTGAAGATTGTGTGTAAAAATGGTAAGATATAATTAGATATTATATATTTTAGATCTCAAAAGAAAAAAGAAAACTGTATATAACACGTGAATCTGTTTCTTCTACTTTAACATTGTGACTCTTATTATATGTTTAAGGAATGCATTATATATGAATCCATGCACATTCTATGGGCTCTTTCATTGGAAATTGTAGGGCTTTTTATTACATCCTAGATCTTTGAGTGTCCTTGATCCACTTGCTCCCTTCTTGGCTCACTCAATCGCACACCATCGAGGCCTGCTACAGAATCTGTCTCATTCATCCACCACTTGATAGCCACCTATTCCAAGGTGGAGGCTTCAATACATTTTCTGCCACTAGCTAAGATGGAATTTAGGAAAGATGGCATATACCTCATGGACCTCAAGTGTTGGAGAGTGGGAGGAAGAGATCTGACAATTCCTGATTATATGTCAGTTAACTATATATATGTCACTCTATCCTTATAACAACTTGTCAAGGACCATTGGGGAGGTAAAGAAAATGGACTAAGAGAGTTAAGTAACTTGCTCAAGGTCATAAGACACACAAGTAGCCAAGCTACAATTTAAAACCAACTGTGTCTTAATCCAAAGAATATCCTTGAGTGTGTTCCGTATTACAAATACTGGTCAAGTCTATTAGCAAATGATCAAATGATATACGTTCTTCTGGTGCATTTTTAAACTCGTCCTTCTGTCTCTGATGATTTAACCTTCTTTTATAAGAAGTTCTAATGCAGCCATTTCCCGCATGGTGGGTTTGAACAGCAGCTACAAAGAAACATCTTGTTCTTCATCCAATGAGTATTGAATTTTAAATATTAAATATAGCCAAAGGTTTTGGAAGTAAACTCTTTTTGTTCTTCTCAGGAGTGAACTTTGTGTATATATTCTCATGGCATTTTATTCAAAGAGATTTTGAAATTTCATGATATACATGAAAGTGATGAATAGTGTGTTCATTTATGATAAAAATTAAAGCTAAATTTCCTGCTCATAGTAATATGCCATGTGATGCCATGGGATTGGGGCAGTTTTAAATGTGTTTTTACTCTATAAATTTGTGCCCAAATATATTAGTGAGTAACTGTGGACTATTCCTGTGAACGTCTTGCTCCCTTACCTCAATTTTTCACAAACTTTTTCTCCTTAAGGTGCTGCAGTTAGTGGTTACAAATGTAATATATCTGTGGGTCTCAAAGGTTTCCACTATCTACCTCCCCAAGCCCAATTAGTTTGTTTTCCTTAGCATCCCCATAAAATTTAATATGTGTGCAGTTCCAGCTCTCTTTCTGTCTTGTACTCTGGCTCTTCTGAAATGGACAACTACCAGAGGTTACAGAGACTCTGCTCTCAGGCTGCAAAATGCTTACCTGCATTTTATCTACTTCTACCAGCTGGGTGCCCATTGCAGGCATTACTGGTTGCCCCCGCAGATCTATAGGAATCTCTTTTGCCTACTGCTATTAGTTCTCTTGCTAACATCTTATATCTTCAACCTCCTTAGACAGATAACCCCACAGTGTCTTGGAATCGCCTGATTTTAGGTACCTGAGAGAAACAACCCCACCATGGGTGACCCTGAGCCAATGAGTAACTAATGTGAACTCAAAAGTCCTAATCCTTCAAGTCCTACTCCCTGGACAGACTCTCTGATACAATTTAAGCTTCAGTGCTTCCCTGTGAGACCTGACTAAAGTTGGACACCTGAAATCAAGTTTTTGTTTAGCTTTTTCCCTTTCCCTGTCCCTCTCTCTCCTTCACATAGAGATTTCTCCTGAACATGCACTCTGCTAATTTTAAGCATTGTCTTAAGGGACACTACTTCTAGGGAAACTAATTTAAGAAAATGCCTAAAACCAAAACAGAGAGCGTGTGGCTATATTTTTCTGGACACAATGGCCATAACCAGTTTATTGGTTGTGTGACTTCCAAATTCTGGATTGTTGGATGTTCCTACTAAAATCTGTCATTTGTGTGCTTCATCAAACTGGAGCTAAAAACGAATATTGAAATTCAGCTTGGTAATTCAAAATCACTGCCAGTCCACCCCTATATATCTTGGCCAAGATTTTAGGTGCACCTGTTGCTCTCCTGGCATGAAAGGGAACCTGGCAGTGTTGCTAGGGCAGAGATTCAGGGCCTCGAGACTTGTGGACCTGTGGATATCATGGATTGAAGGGCACACCTTTGATGGGAAACCAGTTCAGCACCAGAAAGACAATAATATGTCTGAATAAATCAACCCCAAAAATGCAAAAATAACCTTCAAAGGAGAAAGTTTACATTAGGATCAAGAGCTGTGTTTTAGGAGGTGAATTTATGGCTTAGATGGGTGCTGTTCCAGCGAGCACTGACATGGGGTCCATACATCCATGGCCTGGGGACAAATAGTGAGCTTTTACAGCTGAGCTATTTTTCATACTGCAAAAAGCTAAAACCCCATCCACTTTCTTGGAGGTCAATTTACTTTTTCAGTCTCCCAGAATGCACTTTTGGAAACTAAGCCTTTTTTAATCATTTTGTTATCTTTAAACTTCTAGTTAGTGCCCCCCACCCCAGCACCGCTGTTAGGACTCTCACAGTCTATTTTCGCTGAGTATCTGATCTCATTCTGGAGAATACAGCTCTACAGAAACTGGATTTCACGTGGACTTGTATGCCCTAAACTTTTTCGAGCCACTCTATTCTGCTGCCACATGAGAAATAATATGATATTTTGTAACATTAATTTTGACCAAGTTATTATAAAACTATTCCTAATTGCGTATCCGCTTCTGTCTTCCCAACTGAATTAAAGACTCTTGGGAAAGCCATATTAATTTTACCTTCAAATCCTCACATTTTTGTCAAACTAGATATTTTATATTTTTTAGGATGAATAAATAGCATGTACTTATTTAGGAAAAACATATTGCACGGCTACTATGAACTGGAAACGTTTCTACCCGCTGGTATATATGTATTACTTTGAAGGGTACAAACATGATATCTCTTCATGGAATTTTACATTTTCTTGAGGAAAAAATGGTCAATAAGTAAGGAGATAGTGTTTAAGTTTTATAAGAGCTAAACAGGGAGATGTGATAGAAACCGGTATGGGGAGGACAGGTACCGTGGGAGAAGCAGCAGCAAGCATAAAGTCTCCGAGGCAGAATACAGAAAGAAACATGCAGTAGAAGAGACAGACAGAGGGTCGGGGAGGCTGTAAAGCAGTGTGAGGAAACACACTCTACCAGACGCAGCCAAAGGGGAAGGTACGGAAAGGCCCGGCACAATCACTAAGCAGCCGAAGGTTCAGCCACATGTGTCTGCGTGAACTGCGCAACTGGTGAGGCCCAGGGCGAAGTAAAGATGTGGAGCCCCTCTTCAAGAAAACTGGGGGAAATGCAGTTTAAAGTACTAAAATATAACCCATTTTTCTTTCCTCCTCAATCTCTCTTGCAACCTGTCACAGTGTTTTCATTTGTTATTCAATGTCTCACTGTCTCCGGTACAGGGATATTTGCTAGGCAAGCACACAGGACGCGCAGTGCCATGCCCCGATTCAAAGCATGGAAGGGTAGGGAGGCCAACCTGTCACCTCCCCACACCTCCCACCCCACCTCAAGAGTCTCTGAGAAACTGGTAATATTTTCATTTTCAATGGGAAAACTAGGTTGTGGAAAAGGTAAGGCCTTAGTTAATCAAATAAAAAAAAATGAAACTACTTGAAACATAATTATCAAGGAATAATAAACCTAAAATGACCACGTAATGTAGCCTTCTGCTTTATAGGAAATACTTCATCAATCCTGAATCTAAAGATAGTCAATGAAGAAATGTTGAACCTACTCCCATTCTGATTTTTACTGAATTCCCAGTTAATTCCAAGATTTCTGTTTAAGCCAGCATTTTTTCATTCAACATTTATTGAGTACCTACCATGTGCCAGGCACATACCTGAATACATTAACTCCAAAAATGAAATGCAAACCATGATATAACTAAATCTAAGCTTTCTATATACAATGCAGTGCTTTTACATGTAGAGTTCCATATTCCTCATGAAACGGAACTTTTAAATTTAGTGGGTTTGTTATTTTTTTTTTAATGTCCCGAGCACTGCTCCATCTTGTTTAACACCTCAAACTCTAAGACAGAGGTATTTTTATTTCACATTTATAGCTGAGGTAACTGAAGGTCAGAGTTCTTAAGTAATTGAGAGAGTTGCACAATTGGAAACTCAGCTTTCAACTCAGGTTGTCACACTCTAAAAACCTGAGTTTTTGCTGTAAATCACACTTTTCTCTTCTATCTCTCCTTCTGTGAATTACCGTGACTTTTATGTTCTCACATTCACAAGTCCTCAACAATCCCACAATTCCGAAATACGCATTTGTAGTTAGTTAGATTTAGAATAGATGCACTTCAAATTGTTTGAAATAACTAAAAGAAATTTTGAATGCAATGTTAGTAAACTGCAACAGTTGAACACAGTATTGGCTATAAATTTTAAACATAAATGCCGCACTGAAATATTCAAAATTAAGCATGGAAGTAGGTTATTCAAAGAGACAAGTTTGTAACTTAATGTTATTTACTACCATATTTACACGGAACACATTTCCAAAAACTGCATCAGATGTATGTATGTGTTTGAAGAATGGCCTATAAATCAAGGCCGTGATTTTCTGAATACATCAGTCTCACAGCATTCCTAGGGACCCGCTGATTAACCCAGTAGGATATTAATTATAAACACATCTACTATTCTTACTTTTTGTTCTTTTTCTTTAAATAAGAGTGGAGTAATTCAGACCTGTGTGTATGATTAGGTGTAGCTAACAGTGCATGATGGACTAGATTTAGATACATTTATGAAGCATCACATCAAATGAAACAGTTTACTAGAAAATAATCTTGTGCGGAGATTAAATGTTTAAAGTAGAAAAAAAGTTTGTGTGTGTGTGTTTTTTTAAAGCTTAACCTTAAATAAAATAGCATAGGAGGTGGGTGAATGTGAAAGAATAGACAGTTTCATTTTTTCTCAAGAACAAGAGTATTTATAATTCCTCTATTTAATGACTCATCACTGTGCTGTAAAATATTTGGGGTATTATTCATAATTACAAAAAAGACATAGCATAGAAGTTTGATGTTAGGGCAAAGGACAAGGTAAACAAGTTGGCATTCTACTTGTGACATTCCTATTTATAAGAAATTGGATAGTTTCTCTAATTTTTTAGCTCATTTTCTTTCTCTGAAAAAATAAGTATATAATTTAAATAAAGTGGTGGCAGGAAAATGTTGACATGGGGAATGATGAGATGGGGTTACAGGGGCAGGGGGAGAAAGGGGAGAAAGAAATGAGACAACTGCAATAGCATAATCAATAAAATGTACAAAAAATAAATTAAGTGATAATCCATTTGCCTCAAATCTAAAGGCAAAATTGTCAAAAAAGGCAAAATGAAAATAAGACATAGGGAGTGTAAGAAAAATAGCAGATTGTAAGAAACTCCCCTTATATTTATTGAGCAATGCAAGTGTGTGCTTACTATGAAGACGTGTGCTTTGGGGAGCAGATACATCACCCAAGGGACACTCATTTCCTTCAAGCATTCCTCCTCTCTACAGCCGCGATGGGCACCAGAAGGTAATGGGTATGGTAATAAAAATGGAAAAAGTATTGATAATGGATAAGAAGACCAAGATAATATAAATCCTCTAACTTGAAAGCATTTTTTTTTGCAGATAAGTCTAGTAATTTTAAGCAATAACTTATTAGTAGAAAAATGTTCATCATATAGACTTTTCTGGTCTTTTTCACTAGGCAGAGCACTCTAAAATCAAGTTAACATTCCATAACAATATTAGCTCCAAAAGCAAGTGTTAATTATCAGTTGCTTTAAACCATTTCAAGTAGAGAGAGAAAAAAGGTAAAAAATAATGTAACTTCCCAGGAATATAATTTTAATATTACCTCTCATGAAAACTATAGAATTTTTTTTTTGCTTTATTACTTAATTTGCCTATAATCATGACTGCATTTGGTCAGTTACATTTCTATAATTTTAAATTAAGTTTTTCACCCTGCAGAAAGGTTATATTTTTGTAAAGGATACACTTAACATTGACATACTGCAGAAGCCACCTTTCATGGCAAGAAACACTGGGAATACCTTCTTCTGAAATATGTTACATGGCTACTATCAGCTTAGAGTTGAGGACACATATCATATATCTATATCAAAATACATAAAATAAGTAGAGCTGGTTTCCTCCAAGATGGGAAACTATTACAGGATATTAGCTTTACATCCCAGAATATGAATCCTAGATATTCCAAAGAAATCTGAGGGGGTGAATAGCTCTCTTGATTTATCTAAAAACTGTTGAAAACTTCTTGTATAATTGAGGGTGGGAGGTGCATAACTGGAATATGCCTGTGTTTCCATTGGGACGTCGGGTTCTCCACCTTGACACTCTTGGCATTTTGGGTCAGGTCATCCTTTGTTATGTGGTACTATCCTGTGCATTGTAGAATGTTTAGCAGCATTCCTGGTCTGTACCCACTGGATACCAGTAGCACTGGCACCTTCCATGCCACCATAAAAATTAAAAACAAAAAACAAAAAACAAACAAAAAATATATATATATGTGTGTGTGTATATATATATATATATATATATATATATATATATATATATATATCTCCAGACACTGAAGTCTCCCCTGGGAGGCATTGAGAACCATGGATGTTTGACAATGTTAATGCATTGTCTCTTCAAAACCAGCGTCAGCACATATGTTGAGCCTGTAATTTATGATTAAGCAAATAGTCTGAGTTAACAGAGGGATTCACTTCAAAGATCAAATTAACAACCTGGCCTTTAAATTCAAGCCTGATAGCCTCAAGGTAGCCGCTATAAAATTGAGAGAGAAAGGTACTAGGAGCAAAGGCATATAGAAGATTAAAGGACGGTTATCTAAAAAAAGAATTTTGGGTGGGCACCTGGATTGTGAAACTTACTGGAAACAAATTTGAAATCTATTAAGTTTGTAAAGCAACTGCATTGCCAAAGAAACCACATGACTGGTTAAAAATCATGTGTCTGCTCAAGACTTAAAACAATTCTTTGGCCTTCAGCCTTCCAAAAGCAGGAAATCAGCTGAGAAACAGGTGCTGAAGTTAAAGAGGGCACATTCCTCAGCATCTACTTCACCTGGGACCACTGAGAACAATGGACAAAAGAACAGAGTAGAATCATGACCTAATTAGGAAATTCCCACCCATTCCCTGCCCACCCCCAACCCCTCAAGGTAAGTACCTTCACCTTATCTGTGCAGTGGGATTTCAGATTTGCTATGAGCCAAGGACTATGGACTGTTTCCAATCCTTCCCTTTTTCTAATTAGAGTATTACACATTGTGTTTGGGGTGGATGGCAGACACAGTTTCTCTTTCAAGTTTATGGAGTTCTAGAAAAGTAAAAACATGGTTAGACCTAATTTAGAAGCTATCATGGGTACAGAGTTCCTGTATTTTGAGTAGGATTCAGTGATTGAACAAATTAGATCATCTCCTTGGGGAAGAGTTGAGTTTGTTCTGAGTGGGATGAAAGAAGCAAGGGGAAATTTTGTGTGACTGGAAAGATGGATTGTGGCAGAAACACTTAAATTTCCCAGCCTTTCTTATAGTTAGATTAAAATTGTAGGGCTAGTTCTGGACCCATAAGACTATCAGCAGAAGTGACACAAATCACTTCAAGGTCACGACAGTGTAGAGCACAGTGCCTCTTCTGAGTCTCCTTTCCCTTTCGGTGGATCCCTTGAAAGCCGTGAGTTGAGATGGTGGAGACACAAAATGGAGTGAACCTGGATTTCTAATCAGTGCTTGGAGAAGAACCTCTGCTGCCTTCCACCAGGCTTTGCTGTGTTAAAGCATTGAGGTCACAGGGTATACCTGTTACTGCAGCCTGGACTAGCCTCCCTTCCCCAGTATGGTTCTCTAGCCACGAGTTCCACCATCATCACAACCACTGACAGAGCTAGAAAATACTCCACCGCTATAGGGCTTAGCTGCAAACAGAGCTGCCGGCTGCCTAGTATATATTTAGGGTTTCGTTTAGAAATCATTAGATAGTATGTTGCAAAGATGTGAAAGAGGAACAGACATTGGAGTAAAGATTTTTGGAGAACCCCACATTTGTTCCCTTCTCTGAAAAGCGATACAGCATGTATGTCCCCTCCTGACAATACATTCATCAGTGGCTGAGAAGGGCACTCTGTCTTTTACATCTTATTTAAAGTCCACAAGCTCCTTTCATGCTGTCACATTTTCCGCAATCAACAAAGAACTCCTTTACTCAGCCAGCAACCTTAATGGCACCACTCCTCTGACCTTGAACCAGTACCTTGGTTTCTTCAAATGTGGCTGATATTTTGGGTCATCTGTTGGGGCTAAACTTTCATACCAAATTAACTTTCCGTGTCCAAATTTTTGAAATCCTTTGTCCTTAAACTACCACCAGTTCTCATCATCCACACACACATACACACACACACACACACACAAAATATGCGGTCTAATTTAGGTAATGAAATAAATTGCCAAGAAACAAACAGAACCCCTCCAGCAATAATAAATGGCAAAAGAAAATTTAAGAATAATTCAGTTGCAAATATGTTTTCATATATGTGTATGTATGTATATATTCCCTCACAAAATCATTATTTTATTTTCCTGAGCCGATCTTTGTTCGGAAAAAAAAATTGCACAGCAGGACCCTTGGCTGCTTCAGGAGAGCTACCCGTGGCCACCGCTGTGCTTTCAAATTTAATTGATTCGACACCTTTCTCCTTCTAAAAATCTATTCTTTCTCCTTGTATTTCTATTCATCTGAACCAGCAATCCTCTTCCATTCATCCATGTGCAAAATTCAGAATTATCTTTCAACAGTTCTCTGTCCACCTTACTAACCGTAAGTTGCCAAGTCACATAGAGTCTAACTGGCATCAGTGACCCTCTGATCTTTTTTTCTCCGTACTCAATCAGCCCTTTATAGGTAGGGGCACGGGGGTTCCCCCTCATAAGAGTTGCTGAGCTAATCTCCTGCATATACTCTTTTCTTACTCAATGCAGTCTTCTTATCTCCACCAAATTAGTGTTTTTGTTTTAAATCAAGATGCAAATTATGCCATTTTCTTTCCTAAAATCTATCAGATTTCCCCCACTCCTTACTGTAGCACATCTTCATTCCGTCACCTAAAATCTTCCTCATGATAAACCTATCCTATCTTTCTAATTTTGTATCTCATTTCTCTGCTACTGCTATCCTGCATTTCAGAAAATTGGATTGTTCACTCTTGTTCCCTTACAAACCAGAGGTTTTGCTAATACCATTCCCTTTGGTCAAAATATTCCCCCCATTGATAGTTCACCCATCCTTCAAGGTCCATCTCTAGAGTCCTATCTTCAGCAAAATCTTTCCTAATCCCACCAACAGGTATTAGAGCTTCTTTTATAGTACTAATCAAATTTTTATTTTTGTTTTGGTACTAGTTAAAATATTTCTTTTATTATATCTTTGCATTACTTGAGTTACTATTAATTTATGTTATATGATGGCAAAAGGTAACATAAAAAAAAAATTAGCCCTGGCTGGTGTGGCTCAGTGGATTGAGTGCTGAACTGTGAACCAAAGCGTCACCAGTTTGATTGCCAATCAGGGCACATGCCTGAGTTGCGGATCAGATCCCCGGTAGAGGGTGCATGAGAGGCATCCACACGTTGATGTTTCCCTCTTTCTCCCTTCCCCTCTCTCTAAAAATAAATAAATAAAATCTTAAAAAAAAATAAAATTAAAAAGATGAAATGGCCTATGGAAATACCATAATCAGTCTGCTGTACTAAAGGGTCTTTGTGGTTCAGCTCCCATTTCTTTCTTCTCTACCTTCAACACAAGTATTTGAAAATTCTCCTCCTGTTAGGAACATAGTTCGCATGAATTTGGAGGCCTACTACCCCCATAAGTCCTATGCTGAGAGCATCATCTAAAACACTATCTTAAGCAAATTTTACTTCTGAGTCCTAGCTCTTTGGCCCCTGACTATCAGTGCTTCCTTACTTCCCCACGATTGATTGCTTAGTTCCTCTGGCATTATAACAGTGCACAGCATCAGTGCAATTCAGCCCAATCAGGAGCTCCACAGAAGAAGTATCTTCATAAATATTTTATTAAATTGATCTGAGCAAAATTCCACAGAGATTCAAATTCCCATCTTGGTTTCTGCATAGATGCCAACTTTTGTAAACATAGCTACACATCATCTGTGTCAATAGAGATAGAAAATGAACTCTCAAGGTGGATCATTCCCTCTGTGGATTTCTCAAGACAAAGTCACACCTGCCTTTTCCCATAAGCAGGTTAGATCATACAACACTGATTTTAAGGAAATAAGTATGTGTCTAAGCATGAGCATGGTAATATCAGTGACCCTCTGTTTAAATATGCCTTGACCTACATTTCAAAAATCTCCTGTGAATGGGAACTGTTTCATTTCACTCATGAAAGTGGATGTTGGAGTCCATGGTATTTAATATTCTGTACCTCCTGTCTCTCCAGTGGTATGTCTACCAAATCATTTCTAAACATCACTGAATAAAAAAGTATAATATGCATAGCTGTACTTATATGATAATAAAATGCTTAATATACATATCTGAACATATAATTCACAGGAATCCTAATAAAAGAAAGAGAATGAAAGCTGTCTCTACTATTATCAAGCCTCTTTCTTGGGTGACCAACTAACTGTCCTGGTTTGCCCTGGACTAAGGTTCCCAAGACAGGAGACTTTCAGTGCTTAACCAGGAAAGTCCCTCTGAACTAAAACTAGTATAACCTCAATTCTCTGTAAGTCCAAATGTAGATACTTATTCAGAATTCACCTTGCTTTTCTTTTCTATAAATTATAGAGGCCAGACATGATCTGTTCTTAAGAATTCTAGACGCTCACATTCAATCTCAGCAGGCCTAAATCCCCTTTCCCAAAGAATATGAGTTTCTGGGTCTCAGGCCCTAAGACAGGGAAGTTGTCCTAAGAAATCAACTGCTCTCTGGTGGTTCAACTGTATTAGCTGAAAAAGATCCTCTGCTTCCTTCTCTTATATTTCCTGTCCCACCTCAATCACAAAATGAGAGAAAAATTGTCACGGGGAAAGGAACTTTTCAAACCTCAGATTCTTCTCTTAGCTGAACCATTACATTTATACATCTTGGCAGCAGTCATTAGCAGTGAGAAACCTAAAGAGACAACAAAAGAGAAATGTATAAGTCTTTTGCAAGAGCTTCTGAAGTGTTGAAAAGTGTTTCTATTTAAAAACTCCTGACAATGATTGGCAGGATCTGAGAAAACCTCACAAGATGAGCCCACCCTCTGAGAATTATTATCAAGAGAACAGTAATTGGCGAACTTCTAATCCATTCTTAACCACAATTGAGGGATTGCAATATAATTGCTAGTTGGTGGTCCCTCTCAAATGCCACAAGAAGAAGGTGAGCAAAGCACAGATCAATACTGAACACCCTACAAGGGCTTTTGAACCTCAAAGAAGGGGAGAAGTTCTAATATTCTGAACTAAACCGACACGATAAAATCAAGAGGAAACTTGCATTGATTGATTGATGACTAACAGGACCCATTAGGCCAGCATCTTCCCAGGAATCTGACATGTAAAATAAAAAATAAGACAGGCCCAATTTTAAATTTTTGCAATTAGGGGATTTAATTTAGATGTAAGGGAGGACAGAGGTGTATGTATCAACCCAATTTAGTGCAAACAGAAAAACAGACAGAAATGAAAATTACAGAGTCAGTTCAGAATAGACATAATGAAGCCATTTACATTTGATGTAATAAGTGTTTAGAATATTAATGATCCACAGAGCAGAATTTGAGGCCTCTGACAGCTGAAGTATTAAATACCAACTTTTCAACTTTGTTTTTCATAGGTATCTACTAAATAAGAAATGCAAGTAACCATGAAGGAGTTAAACCAAAATTTTAACAGTCAAGTAACTGAATTTAAGGCCCTGATCCAATTTTGTTGTGACTCAGTCAATAGTGCCTCAGTAATGAGGAGGTCTGATTCCCCAATGAATTGCCTTGAAGGTTAATTGTTAAGTATATAAAGTTAATGGTCACCATCATTAGCGCAAGGAGAGGGAAGCAAAAAATGGGCCTTTGACATCATCAAAAGCAGAATACAAATGCATGAATCAGTTACTTTTATCCATCTTAATGTAGTAAAGAAAGGTGCCTTTCTACGTTGTCTGGTCTGTTGACCAGGCCATAGCACATTTAATCCAAACTAAAAAAAGACATTACTCGGCAGGGAAAGGGGCCCCAAGAAGGGGAATAGCAGACGTCTGCTCAATCTGTGCAATTTCAAATGATATATCAAAAGATATAATATCTAATCACGCACATATAATGAAACCATTTCTTTGTGGAAAAGAAAAACCAAAGATATTTAAACACCAGATTCGCGCCTAGAGATATTACAAATGCTTTACAAAGTCATGTAAAGAAATTAAGTAAAACTCAACTTCGAGTCAGGTTTTTTGATTCAAACAAGAATCCACCAGGAGAGACTGATGTCTGATAGATCTTGCCACTTAACAGGGGGTCACAAGTCCTAATAATTACCCGATTTTAAAAAAACATTCAAGAACAGGTTGGGAATCTTGGATCCACTGCCTAAGTGAGAACAATAAAAATGATCTTCAGCTGTCTTTATATAACTTTTTTCTTCATTATCACATAGCAGATGATATTTGTTTTTCTGTTTCATTTTCTGCTTTCTAACCTGAGCCACAGGCCAGATTCTCCTCCTCTGTAACTCTGCAGGGATTCTTTGGTTTGTACCTTTTGTGTATTTCTCTTTGGCATTCTAAATATGGCTCATTCTCCTGTGTTTCAAAATATTTTTTGACTTTCACCTGCACCTCTTCACTAAGTTGCATGTCTTGGAATAAGGATTAGTTTTATCAGCAAGAGAAATCTAGAGATATTACGGGTTTGCAGCTATAATAATTGAGTTTCCATTTCATACATTGGAGGGAGGAGGGATACTCTTTAAGGAATGAATTTATCATTTGCAATTCAAATTGTAGTGTTTTGCTACAGCATAGTGACTACTCCTTGGATGAAAGTAGTATAGCTACCAGATTCTAATCTTCACAGCCTCAGATTTCTCAAAAACAAAGTTGGGTCTCTGTATGGGCCAAATTACAATAATGTAGGCCTCTTATCTAAGAAGTATAATTCCTGAAATGAGGTCAAAATCATTTCAAATTCCTCCAATCTCAGAAAATGTGCTTTTTATGTACCAGGTGTTTTACATAATGTCTGTGTGAGGTGATCATGCACTCTGGCAGTGCCAGACAACCTTGATGTAACCTTCAGGAGACAATCACACACTCTGAACATTTGTAATATTTCCAGCCATTACTTTTTTTTTAGTTCCCTTTGATGATTCATGCTAAGGATAGAGAACCGGAAGAGAGATTTTCCTTCAGCTCCATAAAAATAGCCAAAAATGTACTTTTCTTTTAGCCATACATTTCAGCTTACATACACCCTCTGGCTGATATTTCTTGCCATTTGGTCCAACTATACTTCCTGAAGACGCTGTATGAAAAGAACTAGTCTAATTTAAGAAGGAATCTGTCCCTGGTAAAACAATAAGTACAAAAAAGAAATTATCCCATTTAGCCAACTTCCTTAGAGCCTTGATCTGAGAATCTGATTTTTAAATAGAAAACTTAAACAAAACTTATCCAAGTCATCTTGCTCTCAGTATGTTTAGGATCATTTTATGGAAAATAGACTCAATTAATTTAAGATCAATAAAACTTATACGCGCTAAGTAGATCCCTTCTACATGCTCCTGTGTTGCCTTGCATAGTCTTCGGTATATATCATCTTCCTTTGTCATCAGAATGTTCCTTGATTAATAATATCAATTCCAATGGTAGGTTTATTTTCAGAGACATTTACCATAATTTTTTCAGAGGTTTATTAAGGTGTATATGGCCTCCCCAAAGTATGAAAAGCAAGATATTCTGAAAATAACTTAGAACAGATGAGTTCCTAGTACATGGGTAGGAAACTATGTGTAAGTAAAAGTTCTTCTATTCTCCTCTGTTGTGTTCTAAATTACCTCATTTGGAGAGTATTTAAAGTTTAGGAAAAGGCTGAACATTTATAATTTTTCTTTTTAATTTAAAAATTTGTGTACAGAGGAAAGAAAGTATTCATTTACAGACTCACTCCTCTGTTCAGATAGGCATAACTACTGAGACAAACAGTCAGACATGGAATCCGCTCAACTGAAAACGGTCTCATGATCAGGATGAAGAAGCTGAAGCATAAAATATTCTGCATATTATCACATATTATTAGCATTTGAGTCTGATTCAATGGGGCTATTATTTTACAGAAATGGAGATAAAACTTGAGGAGGAAAGCATAGGAAAAGTACTTAAGGGGTAAAATGTCATTTATTTTAAATAGTTTGTATAGTCTTATTTACTAGAGGTTTGTTCAATCTGAGAAAACACAGCCCTGAAATTTAGATTAGCGACACTCCCAGTGTGGTCCCTGGACCGGCAATTGCAACATCTCCTGGGAACCTGTTGGAAATGCAAATTCTCAGGGCTCACTCCAGATTTCTGGAATCAGAAACTCTGGAATTACAGCCCAGCAAGCTACTCAACAAGCCCCCAAGTGACTCTGATACACACTCAAGTTTGAGGAACACTGTTCTAGAGAATCATTTTTAGGCCACAGTACAATCAAATATAGACAGATCCACAAAATATGTTGCAAATTCAATAATAAAAATAATGTTTGAATTTATACATTGCTTTGAAAATTACAAAGCATTTTCAAATACATTAATCTCATTTGATCTCTCAATATAATCGTGAGATGTACTGGGGTTAGTCCTATTTTTTATTTTCTGAGATTAAACTGAGTTTGAGAGATGTTAAGTAGATTCCTCAACTTCACAAAGCTAGTTAATAGGAGAATTAGATTAGAACCCAGATCTTCAGGCAGCACAACGTGTATGCTACTACTAAGTAAACAAAGAGCTCATCAGAATTAGTAGAGGTTGTTTAGCAACATCCACTGGCATCAGACAATGTTGTAAACTCTTTAAATTTTTTTAATTCGTTGCATTCAAAAGTGTTAAAAATCTTACAAAGAGTTTATACTGTGTGTACCCATTTTAAATAGATTCAAATTAAGCTCTGTCTCTGACCAACATCAAATTAAATAAACTCTCAGACTAACATAGTACTAGTTGATAACGTTTTACCAGTATATAGAACAATCATTCATTCTTGATGTTGTTGCAAAAAACCGAAAAAACAAACAAAAAAAAATACCCCAACAATAATCTAAGTCCCAGATGGCATTGGAGAATTCTATTTTCATTTAAAAAGAGAAAAAAAGCTTACATTCATGGGAATTAAATCATTTTTAATATTAATTCTCAACTGTGTAGCATAGGAAGTAAGTAATCTTCTATCTGAAGGGTTTGTTTCCTGTCTGGAGGATAGATTCTAGATATTCTTCATATAGTACTTTTCTAAAGTGAGAGGGAATCTTTGGAACTTTGGACCTTTTTCTTACTATCAACTGAGTGTATCGCTTCCAAAACTTCAATATTGTAGTCCATATTCTAAAGTGGTTTCTATTATGACCCAATCTCTTTGTATGGACTTTGTAATTTTGTCTAATTTAAGGTAATTTTACCTTGTTAGCTTTAACAAGGTAAAGCTAAAGGAGTTCATCATCACCGAGCCATTATTATATGAAATGCTAAAGGGACTTAAAAAAAAAGATCAAAATGACAAACATTAAAACGTCAATAAATTAACAACTATCAATCACTGAATCCAAATAATAAGCTAAGCAAACAAGCAGAACAGGAACAGAATCACAGTTATAGAATTTGGAGGGTTATCAGTTGGGAGAGAGACAAGGTGCAGAATGAGCAGAAAGGTGCAGGGATTAAGAAGCACAAATTGGTAGGTACAGAATAGACAGGGGATGTTAAGGGCAGTACAGGAAATGGAGAAGCCAAAGAACCTAGATGCATGACCCATAGACATGAACTAAGGAGGGAATTGCTGGAGGGAATGGGGGGATCAGGTAGAGAGAGGCAAAGGGGGAAAATTGGGACAACTGTAATAGCATAATCAATAAAATATATTTTTCTAAAAAAAAGGATGTTAACATGTTTTCAATTCAGATTGACACTACTCAAGACATAGGCATAAATAGTATTTTTTCAGTAAAACTAATATCTCGCAAAATCTGTGAGAATGTCTGATATCTATAGAAAGATTAAAGCAAAATGCCAAGGAAAACACGTTTCAGGCCATTGCAGATGTTCTCAGATCCAATAGCATCTCCACAAAAAAAAAATATGTGTGAGGTGTTTCTTTGAATGACACAGGAGGACGATTTCAAAATCAATCCCAGGGTTTCTCAGGCTGAGGTTTGAAAATGTTGTCTGGAGAATTAGAAGGCCCACAGAATATTTTCATATATAGTCATTTTAACAAAATACTTAAAAATGCTTTATCAGTTATAAAAAAAAAACTTCTTTGAAGTGATCATTCACAATTGAATAAACGATTCAAAAATGAATCATATGTTTCTTAAGTCATTCCTTCTCAAACTAAGGTTCAAGGATGTATGTCCAAAAGAGATATGAAAATGTCTTTTCCTTTTAAAGAGGGTCTGTTCATCACTCACATTTGAGAAACAATAATTATAGCAATTTACTGCCTTAAATCTGGTCAATCTGACAATAAAACACAAATTCTTCACTTGGGAATTCAAGTCCACGTGAGACATAAATTTGGAAGCAGGCAGAGGCACATAGTGACCACGGCCCTGTCTAGCTACAGCTCCATGCAGTGTCGTCCATTGAATCATTTGACTAACCTCAGAGATACACGAATGGGACAAGATAGGAGCATTTCCTCCCCACAAGGAAGAGTAATTTTATCACTAAATATGTTTACGTTTATTACGGCATGGTTATAATGTAAATCAGACTAACTTTATTTGGTTTCATTTTTGTTTTTAAATTCTTTACAGACATGTCTCCCTTATTAGTTGTGCCTGGGCTAGACTGCTCCCACAAGCTGGCCTGGGGTACATCATTGCTGGCTTCACAACGTGCTCAGTGAAAAGACTCAAACCAGCCATTTGGTAGGCAAAGACCTTCAGAGGTACAGTAAGACCACCATCTGAAGAAAATCTTAATTTTTAAATTTTTTTAATCTTTCTTGTATTTTTTCATTACCGTTTAGCTTCCTTACACCCTATGCCCCCAGCAACCACCACACTGTTGTCCATGTCCATGAACCCTTTGTCCTTTTGGATCGATCCCTCCACCTCCTAACTTCCACTAGCTATCATCCTGCTCTCCGTCTGAGTTTGGGTGTCCCTGTTTTCCTTGTTAGTTCAGTTTGTTCATTAGATTCCACATATGAGTGAAATCATATGGTATCTGTCTTTCTCTGACTGGCTTATTTCACTTAGCATAATGTTCTCCAGGTCCACCCATACTATCACAAAGGATAACATTTTCTTCTTTTTTATGGTCAAGTAGTTTTCCATTGTGTAAATGTCTCATAGTTGTTTTTATCCACTCATCTGCTGAGGAACTGAAGATAATCTTTAAGATAATCCAAGTATGTGGATGTTTAAAAATTCCATGGGTAAAGAATATGGATGCAGGATGGGGCAGTATATTAAAAGAAAGTGAGGAAAATATCCAGGGAAATCAGTGTTCTCCATAATTATCTGAAATTATCTGTTACTTCCTTATTTTTCCCATTCTCAATTATTTAACTTATAACTGAAAACCCTTGTCAGAGGTTTTAAGTAGAAAAACAAGCTTCCTCTAGTACATCAAAATATAATCAGAGAGCCAGATTTCCCATTGTCTGAGAAGAGAGTTAGAAAGGAAGGAATTCTGACTTTGAATTTCAATTGGAGGTGTCAGTATAAAATAGATAGATAATAAAATAGCTATATGTATAAATATATAGATGTAAATATGAATATAAATATTTATATATATAGTGTGTGTAGGGGGGGCTGTCTTCTGAAACAACCAAGAAATAATGATCTCCTAGTAACAATGGCTTCAGTTTGCGTTCGTACCTTAGTTCCTAAACATCATTCTATAACTAAGGGAAGCAGATTCTTGGAAAATTGGGTAATGCCTGGGTTGGGGCTAGAAAAATACAAACTGTTCTTGGAATATCTTCAAATCCAGAAAAAGAAATTGCCTCCTCCCCTACTTAAATAAGGACACATCAAAATAACCAAAATCAGTTGGAAAGAGCTCCCTTTGGCCAAAATGGAGCAGATCGTGCATCAAGGTAAATAATGATAATAGCAGCTCATAAATCATTGAATTAAATTACTGTGAGACCATCTAATATACATAATCAAACAAATAATTAAAGAGGAGAAAGAAAAAACTTATCTTTGTAGGAAAAAATCACAGCTAACAAATGTGAAAATATGACATTAGAAATTAATATATGAAAATAGTCAAAGTAATATTTGATTTGGGCACAAATCATCAATGGATATTAACCTAAAGGGTGAATATTTGATGAGACAGGACATTTACAGAGTCTCAAAGTATTTCTCCACAAGATACTTATTAATTATTAAGGGGGAAATAGTAAGTTTATGGGAGAGTCCTGGCAGACACAACCTTAACCAAATGACCTAAGTTAATTCAGCAGTAATGGGACAAATGGATATCATGTACCTCCTGAGAAGAACACAACATCACATCTGTGGTATTCCTGCTAAAAATGCATAGCCTCAATCCAATCATGAAGAAACAGCAGACAAACCATAATTGAAAGACATACTACAAAATAACTAGTCTGTACTCTCCAAAAATGTCAAGGTTGTGAAAGATAAAGAAATATTAGAAACTGTCCAGAACAAAGGAGACTAAGGAGATATAGCAACTAAATGTAACATGTGATGCTAGACCTGAAAAAATATATTTGACTAAAAATGACATTACCAGAATAACTGGTAACATTTGAATACATTCTTTCTTATATATTTTTATTGTAATAATATTGTATTGTTGCCCTGGCTGGTGTGGCTCAATGGACTGAGTGCCAGCTTGGGAACCAAAGGGTTGCTGGTTCAATTCCCAGTCAGGGCACATGCCTGGGTTGTGGGCCAGGTCCCCAGTGGAGGGGGCGCACAAGGGTCAACCACATATTGATGTTTCTCTCCCTCCCTCTCTTCCTCCCTTCCCCTCTCTCTAAAAATAAATAAATAAAATCTTTAAAAAAATAACGATGATGATATTGTATTGTAGGAAAGGAAATAAGTTTCTTCCACCTTCATAGGGTCCCTGGCTGAGTCTGAAAATTAAATTGACAAAGACGGACTAATAGGAGAAAAGCACACAAACTTTAATTTTTACATACACATGGGAGCCTTCACAAGAAACTGACAACTTGAAGAAATGAAGTGATGGGAGAAGGAAGCTTTTCAATCTTAGACAAAGAAACAATAAGTTTGTGAAGAATTGACAAAACAAAGGGTTTTGTGTTAGGGGTAACAAATGGTAGGAAAAGGCTTAGGGTTTTTTTTATATTTGTCTGTAGAGATTTCTGGGTCCCAAATTCCCTGTCTCTGGTGATAAGAACATTTTCCTTCCTAATGGTAGAGGGAAAATATAAAAGTGAAATATGCTTCATTCATATTCCCCTTTTGGGGAAAAAAGGGAGAGAGGATGAGGGGGTCAAAGTGAATGTCCTGCTTCTACAGTTTTCTCAACTCCTTCAGCTTAAGATAATATGCCAAGGTGCCATATATTGTGGTAGTGTGCCCCATTAGTATCAATGCCAATTTCCTCATTTATGTAAAATACTCTGGTTATATACAAAAAAATTTTGTTGTCTTTTTGTTTTCTTTGTGTTTTGTTTGCATTAAACACACACACACACACACACACACACACATATACACACACACAGAGAAGTATTCAGATATAAATGAATATCCTAACTGTACTTATTACTCTCAAACAGTTGAAGAAGCTGGTGGGAGAGGATGACCATTCAAGAAATCTAGATGAAGGTGAATTACCGCACTATTATTTTTGACAGTTCTGAAATTCTTAAATTATTTTAAAATAAAAAATTAAAAGGAAACTTATTCCTCCAATTTGGTAGAAATATAGAACATAGTATAAAAAATTCAGCTTGGAAGTTAAAGAATAATCTCAAAAGTTAATGGTATTATTGTCAGTTTCCATATGGAAGCAAGGCACGAAGGCACCTTAATCCTCACTATCAATGATCTTCTACTGGGACATGTGAAATTAATACTGATTTCAAAAATAAAAAATGAGAAGACAGTAAGAAAGCATCTTGCCTTGTAAAATGTATTTAAACATCCAAATCTAAAAGAACAACTTCATTGGAAACTGAAAGTCATCACTGTGTTGTCTGGGAAAAGCAACTTAAGTCAACAATTGCAGATGTGAAAGTCAATCTACACTTGGTGAACTGAGGAGACAACATTATCAGGGAGAGGTAACCGGGTGCTACCTGGAGACAAGCAGATGTTTTATTCGTCCTTAACAATGTAGATCTTAGAAGAGAAAGATAAGTTTGACATTATACAGACAAAACTGGAACTGATTTTCAAATATTTGGGTCATGAGAACAAGAAAAAGACATTTACCACAAGGACCACTAAGATCAAAACAACCAAACTAACCTGTTTTGCTTTGCTTTGTTTTTTCCTTTCTGAGATCAGTAGACATGCAGGTCAGGATGAATCTATGTGCTACTTTACTACCAAGAAACCATCGGTAACATTTTAAAACAAATCATTATGAACAAAATAGAAGGGGTATGGGTGGATCCCACGTTTTTATGCAATTGATAGGAAGTGGATTTAAAATTATTAGCATCATTATTTCAAATGTGCTTAAATTGGACAGAGTGATCTTGTACTGCAAAGGATTCCATCCTGCTCAGAAAGTATATGCTTGAAAGGCAAACGTGCCAACGCTATTGGGCATGACTTCAGAATAGAACTACAAAAGCAGAAATAAAAAACATCCACAAGTTGGAATTATTGGTTGAAGATAACAAGGCTATTGGCTCAGTAAATATTATCTGATTATTAAATATAGAAAATTTGCAAACTACTGAAATTTTTTAAACTTGTGTCATAATGACCAACACACAGAAATTAACATTGCTAGTATTTTGGTGGTTTTTAAAATAATTTTGTATATATGTGTGTATGTGTATTTTTAAGTAGAAGCATACTGCATATTATTTCATTACTTAATTTAGCAAATATATACAGCATGCCTTCTACTGTGTGTCAGTATTCTAGACACTGGGAACAGAAGCTCTGAACTCATGAGAGTTACAATCTAGATATAATTGAATACTTTATTTTCTTCATTTAAAATTACACTGAAGGGTCCTTTAAGTCATTAAGTATTTTTTGAAAGTGGTAGCAAATGTGAAATGATTCATTAATCATATCAAGATTCATTTAACCATTTCTCTATTGTTGGATGTCTAATTTCAAATTTTGTTGCCATAAAAATACTGAACAGTTTTATGCATAAATCATTAGTTGGATTTCTTATTTGCTTTCTTATAATATGATCAAGGATATGTTATTAATGTTCAATTTTCCTTCATATTTTCCAATTGCCTTCTGCAAATATTTTAACTGTTTATCTCCAAATAAGTAATAAATGAATGCATGTAACTTCCTTACCATGAGTTTTGAATTAAAATTTGAAAATAAACCAACTAAAGTTTGACAATTTGATGGGTTAAAATATATTTTATTGAGGTTTCAATTTACATTTTTATAGCAAGTGAGAGCTGAATATGTTTATTAGACATTTTTATTCACTTTTTGGAGAATTAGCTATCATATCCTTTTTTCTATTGGTAAGTAGAATGTTTATCTTGTTTAATTATTTGCAAAGACTTTTATATAGGTAGAGAAAATAATATTTGCAAGATAAACTTTAATATGGAAAAATGTAAAAAGGAAAGTTGAGTTTCTCTCTCTCTGTCTCTCTCACAGACACACACACACCCTCCCAAGCAAATGGGGAGTTCCTAACCTGATGTACTTCATCTCGATTTCAAAATCTAAGGCTTTCAGATAATATAAGTATATAATAACCAACATTGAAATATATAAATAGAAAAGAAATATTAAAAGAAAGCATGTGTTCAAATGTGGAAGGTAATGGTTTCACTGTTATTTTAAAAAAATTTTTGAATAGAGAAACATGAAAAATCTCCCTCATATTTCTGTGTACATTGAAAAGATATATCCACATAGAAAGGCTTTTTGGTAAAAGAGTGACCAGACACAGAATAGAGTTTAAAAATACACTGTGTCAACAAAAGTATATGTGAGGATACTTATGTTTACAATTGCAGTCTGTCTTTTCAACTGTGTAAAAGAGGAAGAGCATGTAAGAGAATAGACTGATTTTGTGGTACTGGGCTGATACGGCCTCTCTACATGGCGGAATCTTAACAAATAATTATTGAGTGCATGTATAAGTGAGTGTGTAAGTGAATAAATTAATCACCAAATGAGCCAAGGTCAATGAGTATAAGTTCCAATATAGAGATGAGTATGCTTCTAGTCAATATAAGATTTATCTTTATAATCACTAAGTTTTACCAGAAAGGATAGGTTGCCTCAGCAATGTTGAGTACTGAAGGACTTTTCGAGCATAGAGAAGAAGGAATGAGGGTTAGAGAAAGATGAGTTAGCATCCAGCCAAATATTCAGTAAGGCCACTCTTCTATGATTGTTAAACTCTATAAAAGAAGACAAGTATTATATATTATTTAGGAATCCAAAAAAGAATGAATGGAATGAAATAAACAGGAAAAAATTCTAATTTTAAGCCTGTGGTGAAGGCAATAGGTTGAAAAAGGAATTGTTGTGAACAGCAGAGTATTGGAAAACATACTTCAAATGAAAAACCTGAGTGTCAGGAGTTCAGATTTTAAATGTCTTTTGAAGTAATTTAGGTCCGTTTATACTACTTTCTACATTTTAGAATAGAATCTTAAATTTGAATGTGATATTTGGCCAAATTCTTGAATGAATAGAAACTGTTAGTGAAGTATATTTCAATCATATTCACATATGGGGGCTGTGCGTGTTATAAAGAACACTCAATAAATATGATAGTTGTTCATTATTATGGGTACTCATCATTTAAACATAGTTGGCTTGATAAAATAAGTTATTCTAGAGAATGGGTATCATTGAGATAAAAACCTTCCTCTAAACTTTTATACCTAATACTAACTGAAATCATGTTTCCAGCCAAATTAATCAAACAGATATGTAAACTATTTAAGACGTTTGAGTGGGAGAGCCAGAGCCACTCTTTTAGGCTCAGTCTGCCAAAAACCATTGGAGGCATCTCTATTTCTAATATTAGATACTACAATTGGACCTCCGCCTCCTGTCTCCAGATAACTACTCAGTGGGGCTGACTTTCTCTCGGCTTATGTGAAGATAGAAGATAACAAAACTTGTGATATTCTGGGATTTTGCCAGAATCCAGTGGGTGGTGAAACCAAGGCCGAAGGCCAAGTGGCAAATCCACTAGCTAGCTGCACAAAACATACCCTCATGCTTTTGTTGATTAAAGTGTCATTTTTTTTCCCCCTGAGTGTGGGGGTAGGGAGGAAACAATCTACTTTTTGAAAGTGTCTCTCCGAGAAAAATAGTTCCAAGTTGAGGCTGGTATACTGCGGGGGGGGGGGGGGGGAACAACTAAAATAAAAAGCTTAGCTGTAGTTCATTAACTTTAATTGGTTTTTGTTGCCTCTCCTCAGGTTTCCTGGATCTTTCAGCCGTCTCCTCCCCCAACTCTCTGCTTCCCCTTCTCCTACCTCTCGCCTCCTCCCCCTCCAATCTGGCTTTCCCTCCTTCCTGGCAGCATTTTTAGCTTTAATTTGATAGTAAAAACTGAATCCAAAGTTACAAAATTCTTCAGATTTAACTTCTTTGGGAAAAAAAGAAGTTTGGGGAAAAGAATGGATATATCAGCTTATAACCAGCCTTCCTTCAAAGGCACATGTCCTCACAGGTGGCAGGTGCTCCATGAAGGCAAAACGGATACTATAAATGCATGAAATCATTCTTCTGATTTACAGTGTCTTTTGGAGGACTGACTGAGTACAGGCACTGGTCTGAGCCCCAGAGAAAAACAGAGAACAAAACAAATTCCCCGTTATCATGCAACTTACAGTGTATTGGAAAGACAGATTAAAAACAAATGAACAAACCAATATATTAAAACTTGCTAGTGAAAAATGCTGTGAAAAACACAAAACAGAAAGAAGGATAGAGTGTTGGGGTGCTGCTTTAGAAAGTTTGGTCAACAAAAGTTTCTCTGAGGAAGTACCTCTTGAGTGGACACTTAAGAATTATGAGAGTGTAAACCCTGTGACTTTGGGGGGGAAACTGTCCCAGACAAAGGAATCTGTCCCAGTAAGAAGGCCAGTATATCTGGAGTACAGTATGCAAAAAGGGCATGGGAATAAATAAGATCAGAAATAAATAAAAGAAAAAAATCATTAACTGAACCACTGTGACATTTATCTCATCATCGGAGAGTTACCTACATGCATGATTATTCTGTAATAACCACTAGATCTGTCAGGTTCTAAACAATTGCTGTATTAAAATTTCCTATGCATTTAATTCTGAAATGTAATGCTGTTTTATCTGTGCTCCAAAGTTCCCATTCTCATTGTTGCAAAATTAAAGCTGGTCTCATTCATAGATACGGGGCTAAATTGAATGGAGGGTAATAGGGAGGATAAGACTGAGACCTAAACTGAATCCAGACAGCTAATTCCTGTACACTGATGATAACGGGCCCGCCCAAGTGTAATTTAGCTCAGGGAAGTTGCTTGAGCCACATATCTCCTCGGCCTTTTATTTCTGTTGTATCCCACAGGATGACAGCCAAGCTGATTCAAACATAGCTCAGGAGCCTAAATAAATACACACATACACACACACACTCACGCACACATTTATGTGTTATATACTTTACATATATGTACATAAAGTATTACTTGCTGTGTATGTCATATATATGTAGACACTCATCTATATCTTTCTACATAGATACAAATATGAGTGTGTATGTTCCATTCCCCCATACCTCATGGAAAACAAGACTGATTGCATTTTATCAGCCATGTTTGATATTTAAAACATGGCTTCAGAAAATATAAGCACCTGCCTATTTTAGATCCACTCTGAACTCCCCACATATGCAGATTCTTTTTAAAACCAAAGCAAAAACAGAAAGGAATGCTAAATTGCTTTTAGGTACACTGGATGATTTCCATTAGCCTTGACTTATTTTAAGCTCACATCACACACAAGTGCTAATTTTCATCACTAATGTAGTCCAACCTGATCTACCCAGGCAGAATTACACCTAAACCTCAGACTTAATTCAATGCTTCCTAATGGAAGTAGGAGCCAATTTTGGAAAAGAAAGTAGTTTTAGAGAAAGAAAATGATGCAATAATGACTAGACAAAGAGTATTGCCTTGGAACCAGAAGAACTGAATTCTAGTCCTGTTATGTGATGATTGGGAAGTTATTTTATTTCTCTGAATCTCAGTGTCTTCATCTGTACAAGAAAAGGATGTTAAATTGATGATTTCTAAAAACCATTTAAAATTTTAAATTATATCGAGAAACTTTAAGTGGATCCAAAGAAGGCTTAAAATAGATTCTTGGATAATAAATCTCTATCCTTGACTTATTATCCTTTGGTGACGCTCTATCAACAGGATACAGGTCAAGGCTGACAACTGTTCCATATGGAAAACTTTCCATATGGAAAAATTCCATATGAGAATAAATAAAAAAGGAACAGCACAATGAAAATAAATAAGTAAATAAATCCATCCAAACAAAAAATGAATAAATAAAATGAAGACTAGGGAAATGAAGTAAAAATAAAATGCATAGAAGAGTATAATTCTGTAGGACCCAAACTACCCCCCAGATCCTGAGTGTAGCAGAGAAAAGAAAATCATGTAGTTCAACACACTTGGGAAGCTAAGAATTCCTATTGTTAATAACAGCAAAATTAATGTGAAATGAGACAGATTTCTTAGAAAATCGTTAATCCCATGACCAAGAGAATTCAGGACTTGAGATCTGCTATGAGTTAAATGACTGTGCTCCTCCCAAATTAACATGTTGAAGCCCTAACTTCTAGTGCAATGATATCAGGAGACAGAGGCCTTTGGGAGGGAATTGGGTTTAGAAGAGGTCAGGAGGGTGGAGCCTTCATAATGGGTTCAGTGACCTTATAAGAAGAGAAAGAGAGTTTAGAACTTCCTCTCTGCCCTGTGAGAATACAATAAGGCAAGCTGTCTGCATACCAGGAAGAGGGTCCTTACCAAAAACCAACTTTTCACCCCTTCATGTTGGACGACTCTGCTTCCAGAACTGTTAGAAAGTGTGCTAACTGTGGTTGTGTAGACCACACTGCCTATGGTATTTTGCTACCACAGCTCAAGCTAAGACTGGTTCATAGCCATGTTGCACAATGAGCCATTAGATCAGAAAGTTCATCTATTAGGTTAATTTAAACTCAGAGGGTGTTTTTTTTTTCTTTTGAGAGAGTGAGATTGACAGCACTTTACAAGTTCCACCTGTGATTGCTGTGGCTAGGACTTCTAGCACTATGTTACATAAGAGGGGCAAAAATGGAAATTCCTGTCTTGCTACTGACATTTAGGGAAACACTTATTATTTTTGCCCATTGAGTATGATGTTGGCTGTGGGTTTGTCATATGTGACCTTTATTACATTGAAGTATGTTCTCTTTATTCTCACTTTGCTGAGAGTTTTTATTGCAAATGGACGTTGGATTTCATCAAATGCTTTCTCTGTATCTCTTGATATGATTATGTGGGTTTTATCCTACATTTTGTTTATATGGTGTATCATGTTTATTGATTTGCAAATATTGTGCCAGCCTTCATGCCCAGAATAAATTCAGCCTGATCATGGTATATAATCTTTTTATTGTATTGCTGGATCCTGTTTGCTAATATTTTGTTGAGGATTTTAACAAAGTATCACTAGCTGGCTTTTTTTCCTTCCATTTGCATGAAATGTCTTTTTCCATCCCTTCACTTTTAGTCTGGTGCGGGGTACGTTTCTTGTAGACAGCATGTATATGAGCCTTGTTTTCTTATTCATTCAGCTACCCTATGTTTTTTTTTAATTGGCTCATTTAAGCCATCTACATTTAAAGTAACTTGTATCCTAGAAGGGTGGCTCAGTTAGTTTGAGCATCATCTTGCACACCAAATTGAAGTTGCAGGTTAGATCTCCAGTCAAGGTGTGTACAGGCAAATGAGAGGCAAACCTCTCAATGTTTTTCTCTCTCACATCACTCTCTCTCTTACCCTCCCCCACCCCTTCCTCTCTTCCTAAAATATCAATAGCATGTCCTCAGATGAGGATTTAAAAAAAAATAAAGTGCTCCCTGGCTGGTGTTGCTCAGTGGATTGAGTGTCGGCCTGTGAACCAAAGGGTCACCAGTTGGATTCCCCAGCCAGGACACATGCCAGGGTTGCAGGTCACGTCCCCAGTAGGGGGCATGTGAGAGGCAAGCACACATTGATGTTTCTCTCCCTCTCTTTCTCCTTTCCTTCCCCTCTGTCCAAAAATAAAAATAAAATATTTTTTAAAATAAATAAATAAAGCGATTATTGACAGGCATGTTATTTGTTGGCATTTTATTCTTTCAGTTATGCTTTCTTTCTTTCTCTCTTTCACTCTTTTCCACTCTTCCTTTCTTTCACTCTTTCTTTCACCCTTCCTTCCTTTCTTTCTTTCATCCTTCCTTTCCTTCTCTCTCCCACCCATCCTCCCTCCCTCCCTTCCTTCCTTCCTTGCTTCCTTCCTTCCGTCTTCTAGAAGGTCTTTAACCTTTTTAAAATACTGGTTTGGTGGTAACAAACTCCTGTACTGTAGCTTATTTTTGTCTGGGAAGCTCTTTATTTCTCCTTCAGTTTTAAATGATAGCCCTGCTGGGTAAGTAGTCTTAGTTGAAGGTCCTTGTTTTTCATTACTTTGAATATTTTATGCCAATCCCTTCTGAGGAGAAATCAGCTGACAGTCTTATGGGAGCTCCCTTGTAGGTAACTGTCTTTCTCTTGCTACTTTTAAGATTTTCTTTTTGTCTTTAACTTTTGACATTTTAATTATGATGCATCTTGTTATGGGCCCCTTTAGGTTCACCTTGTTTGGAACTGTCTTCATTTCCTGGACTTGTGTGTCTCTTTCCTTCATCAAATTAGGGAAGTGTTCTGTCATTATTATTTCAAATAGATTCTCAATCTCTTGCTCTCTCTCTTCTCCTTATAGTACCCCTATGATAAGGATGTTGTTAAGCTTCGTGCTGTCCCAAAGGTTTCCTAAAATTACTATATTCTATTTTTTTAATTCTTTTTTCTTTCTGGTGCTCTAATTTGGTGTTTTTTTTCTACTTTGTCTTCCAAATTGAGGATTCAGTGCTCTGCTTCATTCAACCTACTGTTTATTCCTTCCAGTGTATTCTTCATTTAAGATACTATATTCTTCATTTCTGATGTTCCTTTTTTATGGTTCCTATGTCCTTCTCCATGCTGTTCACCATCCTTCTAACCATTTCTTTGAACTCTATATCTGATAAATCACTTGCCTCCATTTCATTTAGTTCTTTACCTGGAGATTTTTCCTGTTCTTTCATTTGGGGAAAATTTCATTTACTCCCCACTTTGGCTGTCATTTTGTGTATGTCTCTATTTATTAGATCTGCTATGACTCCCAGTCCTGGTGGAGTGGCCTTATGTAGTAGTCCTGTGGTATCCAGTCGGGGTGCAGTCTCATTGATCACCTGAGCTGGGTGTTCCAGAAATGTCCCTTGTATGGATTCTGTGTTATCCTGTGATACTTGAGTCTTGATTGCTATTGGTTCATTCATGCATGGGATTGACCCTCAGGCTGGGTAACAGTGAGGCTGAACCCCAACTATGACTTGTGAGCTACTGTGCAGGTACTGACCACACAAAGCAGAATTCACCTCAGCAGGGTCTGGTGCCAGCCAAGATATCCTTTTAGATATGTCACTTGTGAAGCTTATAGGATACTGCTCTGATGGTGTCTGAAGTTGGCCACTGGGTGTATTGTTTGAAGGCCTTTTGGGATGGACTGTGGTTCAAACCAATGTCAGACACTGCCTGTGGTTGGCCCCTAGGCAACCTATTTGGAGCAACAAGTGATCCACAGTTTGTGGCTGCCTCTCCTGGGCCTGGGTGTATGTGGGAAGGGCCAAGCTGTCCACCAAGGCCAGCTTTTACCAGCAGTGGGCCCAGAGACAGGTCAGCAAAACTCCCTGGGGACCCCACCTGCCGGCTGCCTGACAGGCTCAGTCACTTTCAGGAGCCTCTGGCTTTACTCAAGTTACATGAGGTAGGTTCTCAGTGAATGAAGTGGGGCAAGTGGTGTTCACCAGATTAATACAGGTTCCAAACTCAGTGCCAGTGCTGGGTCTGAGGCCACTGAACAAATTTCTCTGAGTACATCAAGTCTAGCGGCCACCTGCTGCATGCTCACATACCACTGCCTGCTCACGTACCTTTTTGTTGGGGTGGGGGGTCTCAGGGAGCTGTCAGGGTGAGGCCAGCATAGCTTATCAGGCCCAAACAGATCAATATTTGGTCATGTGAAGAGAGGGCGTGGCTCTAGTCAGGCATGTGAGGGAAAAATGGCGCCTGTCCTAGAGCCACACAACTCAGTTTCTCTCGGATTCTGTCAGGAGATGGAGCTCAGCAAGGTGAGGCTGATGGGACTTGGGAGGACGGAGCCGGTGGATCTCCTGTGATGGGGAAGTGCTGGTAAAGCTCTGGGGGGGGGGCCCTCGCCCAAGAGACATACAGCTCAGTCTTTCCAGGACTTTTCCCGGGCCCCCAACAGGGCAGAGCCACTAGGAGTCCATCAGTGGGGGCCACCAGAGCCTGGAGGGTGGAGCTAATGGATCTACCATGAGGCAGAAGCACCAGTCGGGTTCATAGGAAAGTGGGGGAAATGGCCCTGCCCCAAAGCTACTGACACCCTCAGAGTCTGCCCAGACCTCTACATCCTGGCTTAGGCAGCCAACCTCTTAGCAGGATAAAAGCTTCACATGGTGGGCTGAGAGGGAGTCCAAAGGGTGTGGTCACTGCTTTTCTCCAGGCTGATGCTGCATGGAGGGGAGTGTTCCACCCAAGAGTGATGGCATCTGCGGTTTGGGAGAATGACTCAGCACAGGGACCTTCTTGGCTCTCCCTTCAGCTCTTTCTCTTTAGCCAGTAAGCCCAAACATTACTTACACAGCTCTGATCTGCTCCACCCTCTCTCTGCCACAGCACAGGGTGAGTGGCTGTGAACACAATTTTATGTGTTGGCCTTTTAAGAGGACACCTGTGTCTCTAGCAGACTCCTGTTTTTCTTGATGTACCCAAACCCTGCTGCTTTTTACAGCCAGATATTATGTGGGAGCCTTTTCCTGGCTCTGGCACTCTGGGCTGGGGAGCCTGGCTTGGGTTTGAGACCCCCACACTTCTCATTGGAGCCCCCCACAGCTGAGATATCCCTCTGGAACCTCAGCCACCATTCATGGGAGCAGGGCCAAGCCTTTTCACATCTCTTCCCTTCCTACCAGTCTTGATGTGTCTTTTTCTATAAATCCTTAGTTATAAGTCTTCTCTTTAGCTAGTTTTCAGTTGGTTATTTAGGATAATTATTCTATAATTCAGCTGTAATTCCAGTTTGGAACTGGGAATAGGTGAGTGTAGCAACCGCCGACTCTGCTGCCATCTTAAATTCCATCCATTTCTTTTTTTTTTTCTTCCTTAATTGCATTGGCTGGGATTTCCAGTACTGTGTTCAATAACAGTTTTATATTTCATGAGTGCACATCCTTCTCTGGTTTATGATCTTAGAGAAAAATTTTTTAGCATTTCACAGCTGAGTACAATGTTAGCTGTCATATATGACTTTCCATACCCAGATCATTGAGAGCTTTTTCATACAACACTATGGGATTCTTTTGCCAAATGCTTTTCTGCATCTATTGACATAATTACATGATTTTACCCTTCATTTTGTTAATATCATGTATCACATTGATTGATTTGTGCATGTTAGACCATCTTTGCATCCCTGGAATAAATTCTACTATTCATGGTGCGTGTTTTTAATATATTGTTGAATTCAGTTTGCTAATACATTGTTGAGAATTTTTGCATCTATGATCATCAGGGATATTGACCTTTAGATTTCAGGTTTTTAGAGACTTTGTATGGCTTTGGTCTTAGGGTAACACTGGTCTTATAAGATGAGTTTGCAAGTGTTTCCTTTTCTTTTACTTTTTTGAAACATTTGAGAAATTTGGTATTAATTCTTATTTAAATGGTAGAATTCGCCAGTGAAGTTATCCAGTTCCGGGCTTTTGTTTGTTGGGTTTTTTTGGTTTGTTTGTGTTGTTTTTGTTTTTTTGGTTGGTTCTTTTTATGCTCACCCTAGGATATGTTTATTGATTTTAGAGATAGGAGGAGAGAGAGAACTATCACTGTGAGAGAGGTGCATTGATCAGTTGCCTCCCATATGCACCCATACTGGGGGATCACTCCCACAGTCTAGGTATGTTCCCTGACTGGGAATTGAACCCATAATGTTTTGGTGTATAGGATGATGCTCCAACCAGCTGAGCCACATAGCCAGGGCTGTTGGGAGGTTTTGGATTATTGATTCAATCTTACTAGTAATTGCTCTGTTCACATTTTCTATTTCTATAAGGTTCAGCCTTAGTGGTTTTAAGTTTATAGGAATTTATTCATTTTGGTTGGCATATAATTATTCATAGTAGTCTCTTATGATCTTTTGTATTTCTGTGGTATTAGTTGTAGTATCTCCTCTTTAATTTCCAAATCTTCTTTCTTTTTTCTTGCTAAGTCTAGGAAAAGCTTTGTCAATTTAGTCTGATATATATATTTTTTCTTAATTTCATTGATATGGCTGCTCTTTTTATTGTCTTTCAGTCTATTTCTCACTACAGATCTGCTAATATAATTAGGTATACTGAAGTTGAATGCATACATATTTACAATTATTGTAAAGCTTTGATGAATTAACCCCTTTCCCATTATATAATAACCTTCTTTGTCTCTTATTACAGTCTTTGGCCTGAAGTCTGTTTTGTCTTATGTAAGAATAGCTATATCTGCTTTCTTTAAGTTTCAATTTGCATGAAATATATTCTTCCACCACTTCACTTTCATTTTATTTGTGTCTTTAAAGCTGAAGTGAGTTTCTTATAGGTGGAATATTGTTGGGTCTTTTTATTTCTTTTTTAATCATTCAGCTGCTTTGTTTTTTGATTGAAGAATTTAGTCAATTTACTTTTACAATAATTGATGGTATAGACTTATTTTTGCCATTTCGTTCATTGTTTTTAGGCTGTTTTATAATTTCTTTGTTCCTTTCTTCCTGTCTTGCTCTTTGCCTTTGTGATTTAATGATTTTCTGCAAAGGTGTGCTTAGATCTTCTCTTTGTCTTTTGTGTATCTACTATAGGTTTTTTGCTTTGTGGTTACTATGAGACTTACATAAACTATCTCATAGTTATAACAGTCTGTCTTGAATTGATAAGTAGTTGAGGTTATGACAAAACACATCAGTGTCCCAAAGGAGAGGATCTCAGTCAGCACATACGTGCAGGCTGATTAGAAGCCAAACCCTCATGCAGTAGCTTATAAAGTGTGCATTTAAACCCTTTCCAGAGAAATACTGTGAGATGGCCATTGTTGCTTATGCCCCCTTCCCTGAGCCCTGGGAGGATAGTCATGGGGAGGACGTGTACATCCCTTGAGAACTACTTCTTTCTTTTCTATAGCCCTGAGGACCTTGTAGAGGTCAGCAACATGGTCTTTTAGAAATAGGTGGTTTGGGGGCCTGTACCTGGGGTGGGAGCTTAAAAGTTGGGGCACCAGATGTACAGTCCAAACCGTCTGCCCCTCAGTTAGAAACCGGGAGTTGGGGGTTTCCTCCTGATTGTTTGGCACTGTGCCAGGGTCAGGGTATATGTCAAGAATGTGTCACAGCTTTTCCTACCCATTTTGATGTGGGCATTTTCTCATTAGCTCATTCCTCAACTTCTCTCAAAGGGAGCTGTTCTGTGTGTAGCTGTACATCCAGTGTGTCTGTGGAAGGAGAGATTTCAAGAGCTTCCTGTGCCACCATCTTTCAGTCCTACTAGGGACTGATGATTACCCAAGTCTCATGAGTCTGTTTCTTTTTTTCACCCAGAGTCTGATCTTTTTTTCTTTAATCAATTTAGATACTTCTCTTTGAAATGTGTCATACATGTAATTGCCTTCATAAAGCAATTGTTATGAATATAATTCTTTATGTCAACAAATACGTTGTAAAGCAAGATGATAAAATATTGAAACAAAAAGATTAAGAAAAAGATTATTCACAGTGCCCAAGACATGGAGACAACCAAAGTGTACTTCAACAGAGGATTGAATAAAGATGTGGTACATATATACAAAGGAATACTACTCAGCCATAAGAAAAGATGAAATACTATCATGTGTGACAACATGGATGAACCTTGAGAATATTATGCTAAACAAAATAAGTCACTCAGAAAAAACTAAGAACTATAATGATTCTACTCATATGTGGGATATAAACGGACACTAATAGACACAGACAACACTATGGTGGTTGCCAGGGGGAAGCAGGTAAGGAGTGGTAAAGGCTAAAGGGAGCCAAATATGTGGTGATGAAAGATCATTTGAGTTTGTGCAGGGGACAAACTATGCAATATACAGATCGTGTAACATAGAAATGTGGACTTGAAACCTATGTGACCCTATTAACCAATGTCACCCCAATAAATTCAATTAAGAAAAAAGAAAGGAAAAAACAAACAAAAAATAGAGTGCCATTTCCCCTGAACTCACTGTCTATGAATATAACATATTCATATATATGTTATATATAATATATGTATGAAGCTACTAACAGTTGAATACACTGTTTTTCTACCTGGACAGATATAACTTCTAAACAACATGGGCTTCTAAGTTTAAGTTTATTTAT
Source organism: Mormoops blainvillei (assembly GCA_004026545.1). Taxonomy (NCBI): domain Eukaryota; kingdom Metazoa; phylum Chordata; class Mammalia; order Chiroptera; family Mormoopidae; genus Mormoops; species Mormoops blainvillei. Next base: position 77,306 of record PVJD01004063.1, on the reverse strand, counting down.
TTATTTATCAGAGTCTACATATGAGCAAATTCATGTGGGACTCGTTTTTCTCTGACTGGCTTATTTCACATAGTACAATGTTCTCCAAGTCCATCCATGCTGTCACAGAAGGTAGAATTTTCTTCTTTTGTATGGCAGTTTCAATTTTAGACTTTCTGGACTCTTCAGAGTTCCAGGCTGCAGTTTAATGTCATCAAAAAGGCTTGTCTCTGATCTCAGTCCTATAACCCTCCTCCCTTTTTTCACAACCCCACCGTCAGCTCTCTCTTTTACCACGAGGGGCAGTGGGCACATGTATGTGAACACCCTAGGCAACAAGCCGAAGCCCCAGCCACATCCCCCTCTCCCTCACATCTAGTGATGCTCTCACACCTGGACTGCTCTCAGATGCAAGGGCCCGGGGAAAGGAACCTTGGCTGTTTCTGGGCTGGGATCAGGCGCATTTGGGTAGGGAGTTTTATGGTACCAAGCATACAGAGCATAACTTAGAGCAGAGGAAGGTAAAGACTTCAGGTAGCCCATCCCTTTGACCACATGGACCTCTCCCCAGCTGGAAAAGGGTCAGAGACTTTTAAATCATGGCCCCTCTTGCCCAGGTATGGGGTGGCACTAGCTACCATTATCTTAAAAGAAGTGTTCAGAAAAGGCCAGTGGATCTCTGAATGGTAATTCTTCTTTGTAGGAATGGAGAAGTTTTCAGAGAGGAGTTGGCATTTGAGTTGGGTCTTACAGAATGAGTGGGAGTTTACCATGCAGAGAAAGGAGGGAAGGGCACTCCAAGAAAAGAAAAAGCATATGGGAAAACACACAGTTTGGAAGAGTGGCATATTCAGAGAATGGTGAGAAGTTCCTTATGGCTGCAGCGTAGGGGCATGTGGGAGATGAGAAGAGATAAAGGTGGCAGGGTCTATAGAGGAAATGATTGGGGAGGCTTCGATCATGACGAATGCTGTTCTCCCAGGAGACATTAGAGATTATGTAATGGTAGCAATGCACACCGTAGCACCAGCCTTGTGATTTCAGAGAGGACCTCTGGCAGTGTGGACCAACCAGAGCTGGGGAGATCAACTGATCGATGGTTGCACTCAGAAAATAATGAAGCAGAAGCCCCTGTCATCAAGCATTGATAGTCTACACATGAGCATTATTTCTGGCCTCTAACTTATAGTATCGGATAAGGAATATGAAGAAGGAAAAAATAAGGTCTCAAACAGAGTCATACCAAAAATAATGCAGTGGCAATGAGGACAGAATTGCAAAATGAAGAAATACTTAGGAGGGAGAATCAGTAGGGCTTGGCTAACTGGGTCAGGAGGGAAGGATAAAGGCAAAGAAAGGCCTGGGAAATGACTCCGATCTTTCTAGCTTCAGTAGATTGTGATCCTGGCAACTGAGATGGCGATGCTGACAACTAAGACAAGACAATAAGGAGGGAAACAGCTTTTCTATAGTTGATGAAATTCCCTTCACTCCTGTGATAGTGTCCTACATGAAAGAACAATAACAGAACACTGAGGTCCTGGCCAACACTGAAAGATGCTAAGTTCTCCCCTTTTGCAAGGAAACTACCCTTTTTGCAGTTTTCTGCTTTTTAAAGCTTCACTTCCTGGCTCTTGTTAAGAGCTTGCCACTCGCTTTATATTTGTAGTCTTAAAGCTCCAATATGGACTGTAAATCAAATCAATCTATATGTTACAATTATAAGATTAAACTAGGACCAGAAGATGGACTCAAGAGACTTCCTCTAGATTAAAACGTGGAAGCTTCAGGGCCTCTCTGCTATGATTTCTTCCTTGGTTGTTTCAAAGTTCTATCCCAATCAGTTGAAATTGTAAAATTTAACCTCCAAATAAAAGTTATAACTGCCAAAATCTGCAAAACAGGTCTTGAGGTAATCTAAAGGAGTAGGGGTGTTGGTTTTAAATCCTTCTGTCTATTGGCTTTTTTCTTTCATGATTTGCTTATTTTTTTTATTCTGCCAGATCGCAAAACATTGTTGGCAAATCTTTCATACCAGCTCCCTGCCTGTTTGAAATGTTCAGGCAAACTCCGACTCAGCCATTTCAATTTCTCCCATTTCTCCCACACCCTTTGGGCAGTTTAAGGACTCCAAAGAAGCATTTACAGCTAGCTCTGTTCCTAAGAGCACAATTGAGTAGACTGACCTAGAAATGAGGCCGGCATACCTGCCAAGACTTGGGAGAGATCCCGGCCCAGGTACCAGCCGCGCCCTGCGGAGCCGTCCGAAGGGGCATGAGCGGCGCAGCTCGCCCGCCTGCGGTGGTCAGGCTGGGGGGCCGTTTTCTGACTCCAGCAGGGCTTTCTGCGTGCTTCTCACCCCCTCAGCCTGTCAATCTGGTACCAGTCAGTGATCCCTAAATATATAGACAACAATGACAAAAAATAAAACGCACAGAAATAATATTAGCCTGGCAAGGAAGGTGGAAATGAGTGGAAAATAGATACATTACCATTGATTGCTTCATTTTAATAAAAATATCTTTGTTTTAGCAACTAGAGTTATGTAGATATCTGTGATTGTGATTGCCATACACCAAAACAATAACAAAGGCTTTTTTAAAACATTCTTTCAGGCATATAATAAAAACTAAAACATAGCAAGGGATTGTTTTTAAAGTGTAATATATTTCTTCCAATTATATAAATATATTAAAGATTTTCTCATGACTTTTTAAAAAATTATTTTCCTTCCTCCATTTTTAGGTTTCTAATTCATTCAAGGATTTTTTTTTCCCAATAAAAACATATTTCTGAAAGATCTCAATTATCTGCTCTTCCTAAATGTTTTCCATTGCAAGGATTAGAGGTGATAAATCACATTCAGTTTATCTCCTACGGTTTCTTCTAGCACATTGTCAACTCCCCTCTCACCCTCATGTGCACACCCCCTGCATAGGAACTGCATATGGGACAGTGTAAAGGCTGTGGGATAAGTGACACTATTAGCACAGTGTGGTGGCTTTGATGTGTAGCTCTCGGCAGGGTTGCCAGGAGAGTGACAGACTCCTGCTCTAATGCAAAGACTATTTCTCATTTACTCGGTTCACTTCTAATAGTCTTGCATTGCCATTAGTAGCACAAAGCAGACAGACATTATGGCTAAAAATTTCACAACCTTGGGATTAGTTTATTACATTGAGTGTCAGCTTTCCGTGTTCAACAAGCCCTTTATTAAAAAATAAAAGAAAAACATTTTTTAGAACAACATTCAAATGTATAATAGGCATGAAAATAAGGCCAATTATTTTTATTTTTATTCAGACAAAAACAGTGTTACCGCTCACACCGCCAGCACTAACCCACACCTAGGGCTGGGAATATGGAAACTCAATTTTTCTGTGCAATTTTCTAAGGCAAAACTGTCCTAGTCCTCCTGCATGTGTTATGCTCCACAAATTTAGTTTTGCCAGTTACTAAGCCTTGAGCAAAACACTGTTCCCAAACAGGAGCAAAAAAATTTAATGAATAATTTTGTATCTAAACATAAACCATATTAAAGGTTGAAAACCGGGGGGCGGCGGGGAATCAGACGCCCAAGAAAACAGAGTGGATTGTGCTGTGTGAATGAAGGAGAAGTTAACCAATGAGCAGTTAACCAGTAGGTTGAAGGTAACATTTTAAGTGTGAGAAAGCTGTTAAAGGGGACTTAGAAGAACAAAAAGTACTATTTGTTCCCCTAATTAACTTTGAAGAGTCTAATTAAGGGCAACATAAAAGCCTAAGAAACGCTAGTTATTAGGCATGTACTTTAACTTGATCAGTGAGATGGTATTCTTGTAAACAAAAATGCTAATTTCACTCAGCCCAAAATAAACCTCTCTGCAAATATCTCACAACATAATCACGCAGTACCTTGGGAACAGAATCCCTATCTAGTGTGGGCTGCCTCTTGAGATTCCTAATTCTAGGCATTAATGATACTCAATTTAAAGATGCCATCATGGATAAAGGGCATTCTGATAATTTGGTGAGAACATAGCCACTCCTCGAAGGCATCTTCTTTATGTTGTGTTATAACTTGTCTAAGCAGCTTTAGGAACTGACCATTTCAATCATAAATATGTAGAACTTTAAAACTGATAATGTTAAAGAATATTTATACTTGATTAAAACAATACATTGATGTTATTCAAGGTTAGGTATTTAGCTATTGCTTCAAGAATATGCTTAGATTTCAGTTTTAACATCAAATAGCCTTAAGTAAATGAGACCATTTCTTTTTTGAAAAGGAAATATAAGAGTTGTTATAATATTAGAATAATAGGATTATACAATTGTGTTTTTATCTAGTTTTCCTTACTTGCTCTATGTGGAGTGAACCCTTAACCTGGAGTTAAAACTCTGTCTATGGGAATTCACTTCACGTTTCGATTCTGTGAACATCAGTGTTGTCAACTGGGATGACTCAGGCAAAGGTATTTTCTAGGAACACTTCACAGAGACCTGTAATGAGACTGTTTTAAAGAGCTTCCCATTTCTGGTTCAAAAAGAAAGTATCATGATTTTTATTATTGTTAAAACCAATACTAAACACAGGCGTGCATGAAGGTAGACAATTGTGGCTTAATGGTATAATCACACCAAAGGGGTTCCCAATCTTATTTAGTGTTTTGAATTAGCCATAGCCTGCAGTAGCATGTGCAGCTTTGCAATTGACATGCTATTAAAACTAACCCTAAAGCCTTCAGCTCAGGAAAAGAGTGGCTTCTGTGATGCTCTGGGACTTTGCTTCTAACATCAGCACACAAAAGGACAGCTTTCAAAAAAAAAAGAAAAGGCAGTGTCTAACAACCCTGAGATGAAGGACTGTAGATTATAAATAGAATGAGTTTTAAAAGTATATTTTGTCATACAGATACTTCTAGGATTTTCTTCTGCTAGAATCTTAACAGCTGAGTGCCTGTGTTTAACCTGGCAGAACCTGGAGGGACCACTACTTTGCTGAGGGTCTTGTGCCCCCAGAGAACTAACTGAATGTAGACATTACAGACCAGAAAAATGACACATACTAGAGTCACACTAGAGGAAGTACACAAAATTAAGGACCCTATATTTGGTAACAGAGACCTAAAGTTTAAATTGAAAACAATAATCTTAATTGCCTTGTGCATCAATATAAAGCAGTATGTACAGAGTATCTACTGTGTACAAACTACTACATTTTTAAGAATAACAAAAAAGAGAGTAGAAAAACAGACATAATAAGCAAGAAAGCATCCAGAAGACAAAAACCACTGAATTACTTCCTTTAAGCCTAGATATTTTATTCCAGCTTTAAAGTTAATATTGATACTATTGTGCCCATGAAACTTATGTTACACTGTTCCAAACTACAATGATCTTAACTGAGAATACACTTGCTATCTGCTTCCCACCCAAACATTTCCACTTCCTTCTACTGTAGTTCTTCCATCATTTAGGTAAGAGAATGCCAGAAGCAAATGCAAAAATGTATGGTATCTACACCAAATCCCATGAAAAAAAAATGGATAAGAATAAAGGACAGAATTCATTTCAGATCCAGTGCCAAATATTTAAGCACTACCTGAGATTTTATAAGCCTTGATGATACCATTCATAGCTATTTTTATCTTTATATCTCTAAACAATTAGTGATAATAATTACCTCCATTAAAATTATTAGAAACAATTGTTTTCCTTGTGAAAAGGGATTAGAATATGAAAATTCTATAGGTATTTGTGTAGAATATTCCTCTCCGATATGACAAACTCTATCCCATTGTATTTTTCTGCTCCACTGGACTGTGGGAGTTTGATATGCCTATAAAACTTGATGTGTCTTTACCTACTGCAAGAGACTAATTTAACGCTAATGGTTGTGTTGTCATCAGTCAATATTGTCTGCAACGCCTCTGTACCTGCATATAGCTTCAGGTAGAAATGCTTAGTCTGCACATATGTCCTGTTATTAGCCTTTTAACTCATTTGTATTCTTTCCTCATTTTCCACCTAGGCCAAATGAACATCATGAACGACAAAAATGAATTGTTACTGAGAGCAGTGCAAGTGTTGTCCTGTGAGTAACGTATGGATTGCTCTTCATTCCTTCCCAGATTAAAAAGTTTAAGGAGAAAAGAATTCAGGAGACTTACAGGTACTTAGGTTTGTATTCTGAATCTGTTTTTGGGTGCAATGCATACTTATATATATACATTTTAAATTAATTTATTTTATTTATTTTTATTGTAGTTTTTTCCATTACCATTTAGTCCCCTTATACCCTGTCCCCCTCCACAAACACCACACTGTTGTCCTTGTCCATAAGTCCTTTTTCCTTTTTGCTCAATCCCTCCATCCCTTCCCCTCCCCCCACCCTTAGCTGTCATCCTGCTCTCTATGAGTCTGTATTTTTCTTGTTAGTTCAGTTCGTTGATTAGATTCCACACATGAATGAAATCATATGACATTTTTCTTTCTCTGACTGGCTTATTTCACTTAGCATAATGTTTTCTAGGTCCATCCACACTGTTGCAAAGGTTAAAATTCTTCTTTTTTACAGCCAAATAATATTTGATTGTATAAATGTCCCATAGTTGTTTCATCTGCTTATCTACTGATGGACACTTGGGCTGCTTCCATATCTTGGTGATTGTAAATAACGCTGCAGTGAACATGGGGAGTGTAAGTTCTTTCAAATTAGTGCTTTGGGTTCCTTCAGGTATATTCCCAGAAGTGAGATCACTGGGTTGAAAGACAGATCCATTTTTAATTTTTTGAAGTATCCCCATACTGTTTTCTACAATGTCTGCACCAATCTGCATTCTCATCAACAGTGCAAAAGGGTTTCCCTTACTCCACATCCTTGCCAGAAGTTATTGTTTGTAGACTTATTCATGTTAGCCATTCTGACAGAGGTGGTTTGAATTTGCTTTTCTCTAATGATTAGTGATGTGGAGCATCTTTTCATATGTCTATTGGCCGTCTCATATCAATAGATGCAGGAAAAGTATTTGGTAAAATCCAGCACCCATTTATGATAAAATCTCTCAGCAAAGTGGGAATAGAGGGAACATACTTAAACATAATAAAGGCCATATATGACAAGCTCACTGCCAGCATCATACTCAACAGGCAAAAACTACAAACATTCCCCTTAAGATCGGGAACAAGACAGGGATGTCTGCTTTCACCTCCCTTATTCAACATAGTACTGGAAGTCTTAGCCATAGCAATCAGACAAGAAGAACAAATAAAAGGCATCCAAATTGGAAAGGAAGAAGTAAAAGTGTCTTTATTTGCAGATGACATGATACTGTACATAGAGATCCACAAAGATTCCACCAAGAATTACTAGAACTGATAAATGAATTCAGCAAAGTAAAGGATACAACATTAATATCCAAAAATCAGTTGCATTTTTATATGCCAATAATGAACTAACAAGGGGAAATTAAGAAAACAATCCCATTCACAATTGCTTCAAGAAGAATAAAATATCTATGAATAAACCTAACCAAGGATGTAAAAGACCGGTACTGGGAAAATTATAAGACTCTAAAGAAGAAATTGAAGAAGATACAAATAAATGGAGGCATATACCGTGTTCATGGATAGGAATAATTAACATCATTAAAATGTCCGTACTACCCAAAGCAGTCTGTAGATTCAACACAATTCCTATCAAGATTCTAACTATATATTTCACAGAACCAGAATAAATATTTCAAAAATTTATACAGGGACCACTTTTTTAAAGCTTGCACCCTTACAACTTAAGAGTGCTCCTACAAGGGAAAAAGCAGTCCCTGGCCTTCTCCTTATCAGAGGTTAGATAACTGAATAAGAGATGTAGAACAACTGACCACTTTTCTCCGTATCAAAATGAAGCCTTAAGAAAAGCCACCCGGCTGCTCCCTCCCAGTTGTTTCCCTGGGCATTAGAACATGCTGATTGTGTTCATCTTACGCAGCCTTGGTCCAGTCCTTCTGATTGCCTTCTGGACCAAGGCTGAGTAAGACCCTTCTCTAGTTCCACTAAGAGTTTCCTTTCAAAGCTGCATTTCTAACAGGTGGTGTTGGAGGAATGCTTAACAGAAACCCACATCTGTGTTTAATGTGACTGAATATTCTTTCTTTTCAAGGAATATTTTCTAACAGCATATTCGGGCGAGCTGTGGGTGCCACGATTTAGCCTCCAGAGGCCAATACCAGAGATTGTCAACCCACATCTGCCTGATTGATACATGGATGGGCAGAATGCTCTATCCAGGTATTTCAACACCTTGTGTACAATGCATGACTGCAAAAATAATTCAACAAGATACACCAGCATACATTTTTGCTGTGTGTCGGTCACTGGTTTGGGCTAGAGTCACAGACAAACACATCAATAGGTAGCTGCCTGTTTCCTGCCATAGATGGAAGGGGACTCAATAGTGATAACGTTCTATCTAATAACGAATAACACTACAGACCCACTTTTAATATAACATACACTTTTTACACTCACAAAGCTATATACCTGTATTGATAAATCCACATTATGCTTCCCAGTCTTCCTGTGCAGGTGAAACACATCCATCCAGGAATGGTTACAGAGGGTTGGACTCTATTACAGACATGGCATGGCATAGAAAGGAGGTAATTCAACCTCAGGGATATAGACTTGGAGTCATTGAGAAAATGCTTTATCTAATTCATTGAGCTAACAACCATTTGGACAAGGGAAAAAGTGGTACTAGAATAATGTGGGTGGGCCAACATAATTTTTTTGTAAGAAATGTTATATTTCAACCATTCAGATTGACATATTCCTGGAATATAGATTTCAAAAGCATGCTGCAGGTGAATCTACATTGCACAAATGAAATAAAAGGAAGATGCTAAAGATAAAAATGCAAATTTACATCCCATCTTCTAAAAGTTATTCATTATTAGCATTGTGAAATACCTGAAAAACATTTTTTATTTCTTTGTGACTTGTTTTATTTTTTAACAAAAATTCTGCGTTGGTGTTAAACAGATTTTCAACCCTCAACAAACCAGATGGCTAATCCAAATTATTACATGAAATATGAATAGGAAACTAAGAACTGTATTCTGCACAAAGATGAGAATTTTTCAACATTTAAATTTTTACCGAAAATATATATATTTCTATTGCATTGGTATCTACTTGGGAATTGTAACAAATAGTCCCAGTGATAATTACCAAATGTCTATATTTAGAAAAACTAGTACATGTGTATCATAAATAATAGCACAAATTAATATTTCTGAATTGCCTGTTTTACTTGATATAGACATTTGGTAATTATCACCAGAGTTGGCATGTAAAGAGGTGTTTAGACAATTTAAAAAATGCATATTGCTTACTCATTAGACCATGTCTTAATAATACTCTGCAATGAAAATCCATATTCAGGTGTGTTGTAATAAGGTGAGGTCTTGACCCAGTAGATAATAAAGGAAAATTATGTACTTTGGCTTAGTGAGCACAGTCGCTTTACTTTAGGACCCTCTAAAACAGCTCTGTCTGTACCTGATAAATCACTTGCTAATCTAATAGCAGTCACAAGGTGGAATAACTTTGACCTTAAAACTAAAATGTGTACTACCCAAATATTATTTTTGTATCTTGGCAAAAAGAAGTTCATTAATTCTGCATCGCTTTGTCTGCCTCCTGCAGCTTTTAGTTCTGACTTATTGCCTAACTGGCAAAGAGCAATTTCCAGCAGAGAAAAGTTTAGTACAACCTAGCCAAAAAGGGCTTGCTTTTGGCTCCTCACCTGGTAGAACTGATGTCTATGGAAGCAGTTCTCTTTGTCTGCTCAGGTAATACACAGGGTGATTACAGACAGCAAATGCAGGCAGCAGATGGAAGACTTGCTTGATTCTGTCCACTTTAGTGTCTGGCCAGCTCTTGGCAGATATTATTTTCAGAGCACAGACAGGCAAGTGAAACATCATCAGCCATGGCCAGGTGACACTGACAACAGTGATAGAAACTGTGACTTGGGCAAAGGGGAGGACTGCCTGGTAGTAATGTGCAGTTACTAAATGGATGCTATCTGCTCTGCCGTTGCCACTGTGAGAAGATGATGCAGCTCAGTGGGCTGCTAATGAGAAGCAAAAGAGGAATACAAAGGCGATGCCAAGAGGCATAAAAAAAAGAGGATAAGAGACAGCATTTAAACTTCAAGTAAAATCTAAATTCTGTAGCATGAAGATTTTAAAGGCACAGATCAGTTTGGACTAACTAATAATAATTTAACAAATAATGCATGAGTACTCAGGCGATAACGACAATAGCATGGCATAGCAAAATAGTTGGAGTGGAAAAACAAGAACAACATGTATAAAAATGTAAGTAATATCACACTTCAAATATCAAAACAACCTCTGCTGGGAGAAATTAGTATGATGAGGTATTTTGCTGGCTCTTGACAAGTTTCTAAGATTGGAAAAAAATTTGTAGATTAAATTTCTTCAATAGTCTTTTAATTCAGCCTCGATGATGAAGCATAAATATTATGTAATTATAAATGATGGTTCTTTTCTTTCTCACACATCACAACTCACAGGGCCATTGATCTGATCATTTCTTTCACATCTCTTTTTTATTGTAGTTGTTAATGAGTAATGCCCCATGAGACCTAGTGTAATGATCTCATATTCTGGCAGAGACCAATAGAGCTCACCTATCATTCCACACATTCGCTCCCTTGCAATGTTTTTTCTCATGTGTCAGCTTGGCCAGTTACAGTAATTCAGTGAAATACTAAGCTAGGTGTTGCTATGAAGGGAGTGTGCAGATATAATTTAAAGGCCATAATCAGTTGACTTTAAGTAAGGGAGATTATCCTGGATAATTTGGGTGAACATGATTCAGTTAGCTGACAGGTCTTAAAAGCAGAGCTAAGGCCTCCCCTAGCCAGAAGAGCAAGTTTTCTTGTGGATAACAGCTTCACATCTGCGTGTGGGTGAGTTCTAGCCTACTCACGATTTCCCCCTCCTTGTGGGCCCCCTCTGGATTTCAGACTTGCCAATCCAGACAGACAATTGTGCAAAAAAAAAAAAAATTCCTTGTAATAATTCTCTTAATATGTATATTTTCAACTGGTTCTGTGTCTCTGGATGAACCCTTACTGACATACCCTGAAAAATTTCCTAACCTCTCTTGCCATTTAGTGAAGCTACCTTACTAATCCGGCAACGGGGCTAAGAGGTGAGAATGGGTGTGTCACTGGCAGACCGAGACAGCTTCGATAAACAGTGCATGTGCCTCCCGTGTCTCAGCTTTTTCCACCACAACCGTGGAGGTCAAATGTTCAAAGGATAAAGCCATAGTCAGAAGCAGCCTGCACTGCTGAGGCACAGTATAAAGTATCCCCTTAACTGCCTCAGACTTTGTGAGAGTGAAAACCAAACCTTCGCTGTATTAAACCTCAGATTTCTTAACCTCATTTACAGGGCTTATTTAATATGTGAGTGAGTGTAGCTTTCTTGTCCCATATTAATAAGCATATTCCTGACTTTCTTTTAAATCCCTATATACATGTACAGAGAATTCTCAGAAACTCACTGGGCACATTTTTCACCATAAATTATAAAGTAGTACTAACACTGGGTAATAGCAAACTTCATTTTCATAGACAATTATTTATGCTAAAAAGAGAGAGAAACAGAGAGAGAGAGAGAGAGAGACAAAGGTCAAAAATAGTAACTGGGTAAAAAGCATGAGCTGTAATTACTGCACTGACTTTATCAGCAGGACCTTTGTCACTTCATAAAATCAGTTTCACACTTGTTTGTTCTTAGCTCCACCGTAGCCCACTCTTACTGTAATCCGAACAGTCTTCTATTATTAAGGAGTCAAAGATGTAAATGGTACCACACCAAGAAAGAAGGAGGAAGACACACATTACTAATAGTGTTCAAGGATGACAAAAATAAGCCACCACAATGTACTGTAGGCAGGTCAACCTAAAAATATAACCTTTTCATTGCTTGAGTCTTATGGGTGCTAGTCTGCTGAAGAATAATGTCAGATTAGCTACCTTGACTTGTCTGCAGTGCTACAATTCCACCTAAAAGTAATAGATGATCATTTGCTGTGCAAGCCATTATTTCCTTAACTATTCTTACTAGATTTTATTTATTTATTCATTTATTTATTTTTGCATTTGAAGATATTTTATTTTGATAATAACAGTAGATATGCATGCTATTATAACACCTGGAGACCAAAACACATGTATAAGCATGTTTATAAAATTTATTTAAGTATTGCTTGAGGAAACAACTCAAATTTTTTATTGTGGTCCTATTACAGTTGCCCCACCTTTTTCCCCATTGCTCTCCACACCCCGTGTCCTGCCCCCCGTCAATCCCCATCCTAAATTTTATTTATTAAGATAGTAAAATGTAAGAAATGTTTGAGAATGTTTTATAATTTAAAAGAACATATTTCATAAATGATGTAAGGTGGACTATGTGAACCCACACGCATATGCACAGAAGAGGGGAGAACACTAAAACTTTCACAAATGAAGGTAACTATTCCTATGAGGGTATAGTAGGTGATTTTTAAAGTCTTTTCTCTGTCTTTTCTATTTTTCAATTTTTCTAAAAGTGAAGATATATTCTTTTAAGTCAGGGGAAAGTTTATAATATAAGCAATATAAATATGAAGTAGACGAATGTTGTAAAAGATAACATAAGTATAGGTGCTTGTATTTGTTATAATACATTTCAGATAGCTTTTCATCTAACATTTACAGCATTTGGTTTAAGAACCTTTTCTACAGAATTATCAAAATTATTTTTAATGAACATCTAATCTTGCCCTAGCGAACAAATGATCACTCTATGCATTAAAATCTGAATCTGAATGTGCATTTCTTGTTTTAACGAATACCTACTCATCTTCCTCTATAGACTTTTCTTTAAACAAATGGATAGGGCTAGGTTATAATTAACGTCATCAAGTGCATTTTATGTTAAAAGATGCTACTAAATAGATAAGTATGCTTGAAAACATTATATTTCTAGTCCATATGAACACTATATCCACCTCCAAAATTTGTAAATTCTACCTCTTGCTAAGCAAAAGTAGAGCCCATTTAGCCTCCACCCAACTGATCCCCCTGTCCTGGTTTGCAGGGACTTATTAGTAGGTTTTAATTAACACCCGCATTGTTATCTTATTGCTATATTTTTCATTCTTATTTTTCTTGGTAACGCCCTTAATTTTCTGGTTTTATTCTATTAGTTTTAATTAAGTCATGCAAATCATTTCTAGGCTACACTCACATGGTATTCCCTTTAATGTGTCATATTTGTCAATAACTGATCTTAGCTTCTCTATTCTTTATTCTAAAGTCTTTAGCAGTTATGAGGATGATAGGGATTTATCTTCATGGATGCAGAATTGGCATAAATAAATAAATACATACATAAATACATAAATAACCAGTCTATTTCAGAGACCAACTGACAGAGCTGAATGCAGTTTGTGACTTGTAAGATTTAGGTGTTCAGTCTCAGAAGCCAAGGGCAAAGGAATACGAAAGTGTTTTTGGTCCATTTGAAGCTTTACTGTCCCTGCTGGTTGAAAAGAAAAGGAACCACTTGACAATTGCTGTCTGAACTGTTTTTCTCTGATTTCTGCCTAACTTTGGTGACTCTTTCCTTCTTCCCTTTAACCCTTTATGACACACCAACCTCAAAACACTAAAAATGTTACTTTTTCTGTGTCACAGTATCAGCCTCAATACCAAATATAGTCCTTGTTTAACCTGTTTTACTGAGTGTCCATAATGTTTCTGAGGTGTTTATGGGCTAGCTTTTGGGTTTGTTTATTTTAGAAGAGTTCATTAATGTTTTTACAAAAGATAAGTAAACAGGAACAATTACACCTTTTTCTTAATGATCACAGGGGATCAAGGGTGTTCCTAGACTGTGATGAAGGAAGGAGCAGTTGAGGTGAGGGCAAGGGGCTGCTTCCTTCTAAGGTATCATTGTGGTTTTGCTGGAGACGTCCAGGAGAATAAAAGCGTTCTGTATCTTTAATAAATGCAGCCTTGCCCTCTCTACCATAAATATGTGTACAACATTACCACCAGAGAAATGCAGAACTGGTGACTTTCGGCTGTCTATCTACTCGCCTAGATCCCAAAACTCTGACCATGGAACCCACACCCCCATAAGTGGTTTTTGAAATTAGAAAGCCACATATATTCCCAACCATACATACAATGTCTGCACAGAAACACAGGAAAAACAGCCTATGACATTTTCAATAAACACTTTCCCAAAATACCAATTGACTATTTGCTGTTCCAAGGCCTGTTTAGCAAGAGACATAAATATAAAAATACAAATAAACATACAAATAAAATACAGAAAGTAGTCTCTTAGCTTCAGAGAGACAGAGAATAATAATGTTCACCATGTACAGCTGGAACAATGTAGCCAGAATTTATTTAAATTCTAAAATAATTATCCAGTCATGGAGTATAGAAGTTTCTTCACTTTAATTTTTTGGTCCCACACGCTGAGTTAATGCAGGCATTCTTGATGATTATGGGGGAAAATAAAAAGCCTTATATGATGGAGGAATTAAATAATAATGATAAGAGCTAGCATATGAATCAACCCAGTTATTGGCTTAAAGAGAAGAAACTTTCTCCTACAATGGGCTTTACAGAAAAACGAGGGAAACTATTTCAGATGCGAAGGGTAGCACAGATATACCCACGAAGTAGCAATGCCTATTCATCTTGAAATATGTTCAAAATATACAAAGAGAAAATAAGATTCATTATTATTAATTAGCTATCAGGTAATAAAACTCAATGATAATTATTTTTATAGTTCAGCATCAACCCTGCACACAACTCACAACTATTTTTCTCCTTCCTGAAGTACCACAATTATTTCTGATTCTCTCAGTATTGTTCTTATTTAAAGACCAAGAAGTTTGTTTTCATTTGACACTGTATTAGATTTTCAAACTATTTGCTAGAAGCTGCACTCTAATTTCTGCTGTTACATGCTCTTCCATTTCAATAGCATTAAAAAGTCAACATTTGCCTGGTGTTCCAGGTCTGAGATGGTACAAAAAATATGCTGATTGGAAGATAAGAGTCAAAATAAATCAACCATTGCTCTGGAGAATTTGGCACCTTTCTGGTTCCATTCCTCCCCAAATCAACAAATTTTTAGTTCTACCACATCAGATAACTTCTTAAAATGGTAAATCAAATAGCAAAATGGGCCACACAACAGGATGTAAGTAGGGGTATATTTGTGTGCATGCTTTACTGTATCAAGACCTAAAGGACTTAGCCAAAATGCAATAAAAATGTGAAAAAACATTTGTTACTTTTTCTTTATTTTCTATTAACTGTGTCATTTGGCCTAAAAGAGATCAACTAGTTAGCAAATCTAGTGGCAAAACTAGTATGCTTAACTTTCTTTCTCCATTAACTGTGTCCTCTCACAAGTTCTTTTCCTGATGGAATAATAGTAAAATCCATATCGTTTATTATAACTATTTGTAATCACGACTTAGCCTTTTGGCCTTTTTGGCCTTTAGCTTTTTTGAAAGGGAGATAAGAATAGTGCTAATGATATAGAATTGTTGTAAGAATTTTTTTAAATTAATAAATACAAAACATTCAGAATAGTGCCTGGCATGCGTCAAGATTCAATAGTTGTTAGTTATTGTTTTATCTTTGTTATCATCATTAATCTTTCATCATTTTCAAATTTCACACCACCACAGAAGTTTTATCACAAATTGTCAAGTATGACTTTCCTAAACTAATCAAATATTTTAAGAACATGGAGTCTAAAAAGATCTTGACAGCAATACTGGATCCCAGAATATGGCAGAGTTCCATTCTCATAATGATCTTTAATATTCCATATTTAGATTAAGTGATATCCTTCCATGACAAAAGAAATTGCTCCTAAATTGAATTAATTTTTCAAATCTTAACATGAATTTTATACCACCTAAATAAAAATTACACTTGTGGGTAAAGATTACTTCTACTTAGAAACTTAAAATATTTAATTATGTTTCACAATCTCTATGAGTTTTCTAGGGAATAAAATATTAGTTGGAAATGTCAATTTCATAGACTTGGCTTCTGTTAGATCTGTTAAGTTGCATACATGTGATTATATATTTGTAAAAATACAGCCGATCTTGGGCAAAAGAAATAAATCAGGTCTGGACTTTTATCATAACCTGTTGATTAACTACCAGCAATCTGTCATGTTCTGGGTCACATTACTACAGAAAATGGAGAGTCACCTCCCGAGTGCCCCTCTGAGAACCTCAAGTTCATGGGAATGAACAGTAGAAAGGACCTCTGATCTCTTTCCCACAGCCAAATGACAGCTGTGATTCTTTGGCCTTAGCTTGCCTTCTTAAGCTGATTCGGCATGAAATTTATGGTGCTTCCTCCAGAGTGTCGTATGCCAGCTCTGGACATTTATTATTCTGACCAGTTATTGAAAGATATATGTTTTTCCTATCATCCAGTTTGATCAAAATTCCAGCCACCAAGATAGAAGGAGCGAGCCTCAGCCAGGAGTGAGGTAGGAGTGTACTCTGACACGCTGCCCAAGCTCGCTTCCTGCAGCTTAAGTATAAACTTAAGCACACTTTAACATGGTTTTTAAAAAGCCACGTTGAGGAGGTTTCATTTTGTCAGTGTGTTTATCACACCATAAAGATGTGCGCAGGTGTGGGGCGGGGAATAACAAAGGGACAGGTGAAGAGCTCAAACATTTTAATGAGAATGTTTGGCTTCAATCCTTTCAACTTTCTACTTCTTATGAGCATAGCATCTTTGCTAGATTCCCTAACCTCACTGAGCCTCAGGTTCCTCATCTGCAAAATGGAAATGATCGTGCAAATCCACGGCATTGTTGTGAGATTCAAATTAAATGATAGATGCTAAATATTTGATACAGAAAGAATTCAAGGAACAGTAGCTCTTACTAATACTATTAATAAACTTTGTCTTCACACACCTTGTTTGGTCTTTGTTGACTTTTTAAAGTTATTGGTGTACCTCTTGAAGACTTGGAGCTTAATAAGCTTGCATACTAATTAAGCTCTTTTAAACTACAAAAAAAAATATTTTCATTCTTATATTCCAGAATTAAATAAGTCATTAAGTATGATGAGTTTGTCTATTTTACTTGCATGTAGAGGTAAGTATTAGCATACTTATATGGAGGGGAATTATTAGATTTGTTTGTTAAGCATTATATTTGTTGTCAGTTCTGTAGGATTTTTTTCAAAACTCTAAGAGATCAAATGTCTTCATGAATGTCATTGCTATATCCCAAAATATGAAACCTTGTTCATTATAGCAGCATTAATTCAACAAATACTTATTGAGCATCTGATTTGTGCCAGGCATTGTTCACGGTATTAGATATTCAGTGGTGAAAAGGCAAAACCCTTGTTCTTATGAGGCTTACATCATTGGGGGTAGGTCGACAATAAGTAATATGTAACAATAAATTGTAGAAGGGTGATAGAGTAGAAAACAGTGAAGTAGAGCGACAGAGACTGACACTGGCCGAAGGGGGCTTTAGATAGGTGGAAATGAAATGATCTCTAAGAAGTGGCATCTGAAGCAACTTTCAAATGATAAGAGAAGGAGCCAGCCACATGAAAAGCTAGGAAGGAGCATTCCAAGAAGAGAAGGCAATGCTGTGAAACACTGGAATGACTGTGGGGTGTTGGAGGAACATAAGAAAAGACAGGAAAAAGTTAGAGGATACAGGATTTGGAAGGTGATGGAGAATAGTTGGCTTTATCTTAGGAGTAATGATGGTCACTGGGTGGGAAATGGCCTGATTTGCCTCTGAAAAAAGTTAAATAAGAGAACTGCAAGAAAAACAATAGGAATAGTTGTTAGAAATATTCTCCTTGTCCAGGAAAGAGACAACAGAGACTTGGACCAGAGCAGTGGTGATGGAAACGAAGAGAAGTGGTCATATTTAAATACCCTTTGTAGATAGAATCAAAAGGACTTGCTGATGTGGTGTATGTATGTGAATGTTGAGGAAAAGGCAAGAATCCAAGATGGCAAACACTGGTGCCTTTGCTGAGAAAGGACAAAATGAAGAAACCAGTTTGATGTGTGAGAGTGTGGCTAATCAGGAGTTCTCTTTGGACTTGTTATGTTTAGGAGGGCCATTAGACGAGCATGCAGTGTACCCAGGGCTGAGCTCATGTAGATCTTAAGACTGTCATCACACTGATACCTGAGGAGTCATTCTTAATTTAGCCAAAAATGCCCTGCAGTGACCTGCTATAACAGTAACGAGTCCCTTCTACATGAAACTCCCAAAATTAACATCAAACATATTTATTGGAGGAAAAAAGTTTCCCTACTATATGTCAGGCAGAAAGAACTCTAGTTGATTACAATTTGTCTATAAGAACATAAGCAGAGACATCTTTGTCACTTATCCAGGTCTGATCCTTGAATTATAGTATCAGTAAAGTGAATATCCTTTAATATAAGTCTGGGTTGCTGCTCATGGAGTGTTAAAATGTATCTTGAACAATTTCCCACTCTCTTCCTAGAAGATAATACTTCATAAGAAAGGTAAAAAGTATGTGTGTGTGTGCGTGTGTGTGTGTGTGTGTGTGTGTAAGAGAAAAAGAGAGAAGAAAGGGAATAGGCAGAGAGAGAGGAGACATTTTGTGACATATCCAAAATATTATTTAAATTCGAGGATGGAATCATAATGATTGGTCTTTGGAAACCTGGTGATCCCTGAGATTGGCATTCGGACTCTTAGCTTGAAGTCTTGCACAGTGTGGGGTGCCACGGGCTGCGCTCCTGCAGCTGAGCCCGCCGAATCACACACTTCTGGCCTTTCCATCTGAGAAGATACGGAGAGAGCAGGTCTTGGAGCAGGTTCCGACAGCCACCGCACGATGCCATCATGACTGAGGCTTGATGCTCCAAACACAGACACATTCTCACTTCCACAAATGTTTAAGTAAAAAGAGACTGTACTGAAGAAAGAAATTATTGTCTTTTTGTTTCCTTCTTTGTATTTTTTTTCCTGCAAAAGCATACTCATATGGTGTTTTGACTTACAGCAAATGAAAAACAGCTTAATTCTGAAACTGCTAATTGTGTAAAAACATGGATTTTAAAAAAAAAAAAGTAGAGATTCTTTTATTAGCATGGAAAACTTTTGAAGAGAAGATATCAACACTTTTCCTTAGAATCTTGCTTCCTAAGAAAAAAACTATTTGGACAAGGATCATTAAAATATATCTGTCAAAAAGACTTGCCATAGAGAGCTGATTTTACAAGTTTCTGTAGGATCATATTTAAAGTTAGTATGATTTCTAATGCAGAAATGTTTCCCTATGAAACAGCAGGTTTTTATTTAAGCAAAAGACATTGATTTCAGATCATGATAATCAGAATTAATACAGTTAATATTAAAGAAACGAGATCTGCATTTCTTCTAAGCCATGGAAAACAAAATAGAGTGGTAAGATCATATAAATTGAAAACATTTCCCCATGGTTAACTAAGCCAAGGTCATCTCTGGCTTTTTCCAGAGTTTCCTCACCATAGCTCCTGAATCTAGCAACCTAACAGTGAAAAATAAGACTCCTACTCTCGAATATTATTCATGACAGTTCTTTGGGGAGAAATTAGGTATTTAAACAAAGTATGTATTGGACAAAGATTTGTACCTACTCGAGGCCACACCGTACCCCTCAATTTTGGGGTGTACACTTCTGGTCTTAGCCATTGGAATTGAGGAGTTTGGGGCACTAAGCACATTGCTTACTGCCTCCTTCACGGGATGAGACGAAATGTGTGTGCACAGTTGTTTTCTGAATTAATAACCCCAAAGGAAACACAACTATAGTTGGTATCCTTGGGGAGTAACTAACACTATTTTATGAAATTTATACAATGTGTGCCTGCACTCTGGCTGTCGTAAAAAGGAGAAAACAATGTGAGTCCTGGAGAGGATGTTTATTTTTAAAAGCTATAGTAATAAGAAGTTGGTGTATTATCATTTACTGACAAATGAAAGAATAACTTAAACTTCAAAATTGGTAGCAGTGTCTTGATGAAGAGTATAAATCAAAATTCTCTTATTCATTAGGGAGTTATAACTACCCTGAGGACTGTGGATTAAAACACTCCTCCTTTCTGCTTCCACCATTCGAAAGCTTCCTCTGCTTTGTTAGCCCTTCGGGAAATCGCAGTTTTCCATAAGCTGCATTTTCCCCCTCATCCAAGTAAACTTATTACATGACTACACTGCTATTTAGTTCAGTATAATTGTAGTAATATGTGCAGTAGGGCCTGTTCAGCAACAATGTCCCTTTTCCAAGGAGGCCAAACACTTATGGAATCTGGACATTGAATTGCCATGAAAAAACTTCCATTGCTCAAGATGGTGAAGTTTCTTCCACCGATGGTCAGAACTGAGAAAAACATGGCCTTCTTTTTTCTCAACAGGTGACAAGCTAAATAATTGTAAGAAAATACTGAAGTGGGCTCTTGGATACATGCTAACAAGACTGTTGTCGAAGTGAAGGAGCAAAGGGCATAAAAAGTCTTGAGACTGGGCTCGTCGTCTCCAACAAGCCTGTCTCTCAGTGGTCAAAATATGTGTTCACTCTCTTGCTCTTTTCGTCTGCTTTTCTTTGGCAAAGTGAGAGGTGAATCACTTTTGTGCTGCTGTGATTATTTTTACCCCTCAAAACATAGCTGAAGGGCTCCATTTTAGGGCATAATTGCACACAAAGCCAACTTGCTCAAAAGGTTAAATAAAAAAAAACAAAAAAATGCTCTACTCCCAGTAAATATCAAGCAGCAGATGAATCAGGTTCAAGTGAAAGCAAAGGAAACATTAACTATTTCTTACTAGAAGTATATATTATATACTTCATTGCTCCTGATCAACTCCACTCGGTTCTTTAACTGTACTTCAAGTTCCTTAATGTAGTGCACAGAATATAGTAAGTCTCTATTTTTGCAAATAGCTCAATATTTACAAACACATTTGTAAACCATTTTAGCTTAGAATGTAAATAGTATATGTGGGGTTAGATTTCTAAGCTCTCAAAGGATACTTAATTCACTTTGATGTATATAAAATAGTAAACATATTTGTAATAAAAAGTATAGAATTCACTATTCTTAAACTACTAATAATTATATTAACTGAAAAACATTTAAATTGTTGCTTTGTATTTTTTCAAAGTAGAAAGCCAAAAATAAATGAATAAATACTACTAGATTTGAGTACCCAAGAATCATTGCCTCTTTATAAGAATGGAGCCTAATTTAAGAGCTTGGTTTTGCTACTGCAAAGAACAAAAGTATCAAAGTTTAAGCAATCATATTTTGATAAATTGCAACTTACATGATCAACACATGTAGGTATTTTATATATGCCTTCTTCCTTCATCAAGAGGTTGGACCATATCTTCCAATTATTTTGTTTCGATCTCCATACCTATTATAGCTTTCAAACCTCTTTGGGCACAGTATAAATGAAATGACCTGCCAGACAAATAACAGAGTGCTCTGATCACTTTGAAGCTTATCCTTGCGGTTGCCCTTTCCTGGACCTCACACTGAAACTTATACCTATCCCGTGAGAATGCGCTAAGTTGAGACACTTTTTATCACTTTTATTCAAGACCTGCAACAGCACAGCATTCCAAAGGAGTCCTCTTTTGGACTCTTTATGTTTTCCAATGGAGGTAAAAAGGACATAATGATTTAAAATATATTTATGGAGCATGAGAGAAACTGTTGTCAACATGTTTTCCTACTTCTGCTATTTCTTCCAATAGCTAATTTCCACATGAACCATGGGCATTTCATAAAACATTGGGTCACAACTTTGTCCAGCTTTTATGTATTCAGTGGCTTTTGATCATACGGAGAGCAAAATCCAAACTCAGTATCATCACCTTCCAGATGGTTTCTGACCCGGCCTCAGTCACCTATCTAAACTCCAGGGAACCACTGTCTACCTCATCCACCTTGAATAAGTCCCGCAACTTCACTCCTTTCTTCTGCCCGAAATACTCTTCCTAAGACCTTTATGTGGCCGCTCCTTAACATAATTTTGGTCTCTATAAATTGTCATGTCTTACATGACCACCCTTTTAAAATTAGCCCCTGAATATTGTCCTCTAACTATTATCATTATACTCTGTTTTATTTTATTTAGGTTATTCTCACTATCTGAAGTCATATTATTTTTCTTACTCGCTTCTGTTTATTGTCTTTTCCTCCCAGTAGAATTCAGTCTTCATGAGGGTCGGGACTACTTATGTCATAGTTAACATTGTTTTCCTTGCACCCAGCCTGAAACATAGTAAAAAATAAATGTGTATTTAAAAAAATGAACAGCTATTAATGTTAAAGAGATATCCTTGAGTTTCTGTCTGTCATCATTACATTTCTGTCTATAATAATTATGTTATTGTTAAATATCATTATTAAATCATATTGTGGCCTAGAGAGAGAAAATCATACCATTTCAACTGAAATGCTAAGTTCAAGAGGTGAAAGTTTAAGTAAAGAGGAAGACACAAAGTCTGAAACCACTTTAAGCCAATTCTTTCACAAGTGACTGAAAGAAAAGGTTAAAGGAATGGAGTCTTTAGTATACCAAATAGAGGCCTAAGAGATTAGTTAATTATTGTCTTCACATATATGAAGACATTTTTATCATGAAAATGTCAAGCTTTTATCTGTCTCTTATGAGGAAAGAAAAGGACGCAGATTTAAATTAAAGCTGGAGGTAATCAGGGTGAACCCAAGACTCTCTTGGTCACAATAAAATGGGTCACAAAAAATAAAATTTGGAATACAGAGGCCAAAACATCAGTTTTGAATATGCAGACAATAACTCATATGCGAAGTGAACGTAGCTGATTTCCCAGGTGGCCTCATTTGGCTTAGGAATGTTGAGTAATATAAAGTTAACACAAATTGATATGTTTACATAAAATAGTTCAAATTAATACAAATGTATATAAACACATGCTTCACTCTTTTCTAGTCTTTTGCATTCAGCTAATATTCTCTATCTGTCGCCAAATAAGCAGCCTACCTTCCACATAGAAACTGAGCAGATTAGACTTCCGTCAGAGCTGATCTCTTTCTCCCTCCCCTCCTCTTACTTAGTTTATTCAGAAGAAGCCAAAGGAAGAATAACAGAGGAAAATAATGTCCAGTTAAACTTAAAACCGCCAGTGGTATGAGAGGTATTTATTGTTCCTATCTACTCTGTGACACCAGAAAGCCTGTTTTTCTACTTTATCATTAGGCAATAATGGTATTAATTAACAGTTACTGAACATTTATTATCTGCCAAGCACTATCCAAAGGGCCTATGTGAATCACTTCACTTAAACTTGATAATGAGCTGAAGAAACTGAGACTCATAAAGGTGAAAATCACTTGTTCAAGTTGATATAGACAAAGAAAGTACATGGCAGAGCTAAGCTTAGAACCCACCCTCTCTGACTCCATTGGCTATTTTCTGAACTACTCTGCTGGAACAAGTTGTAAGAGACTAGAAACAGACAATAATTCATTACACACGGGTAGCATTTTCATTTATCAGAGAGCGTCCGCATTTTCCTGAGTCCCATGAGAAAACGATTACTCCTTTTTCCCTCCCATAATCTCTCCTTTGAGAATCACTTCCCATCTACTAACATTATCCAAAACTGGCCACCAACCAGCAAGTATTTTTAAGTCACTCCACTTAAATATTGGACAGACTACCATGCTGAGACACAGAACAGTTCCAAGAGTGCGAACTGGAGAAATGCCCACAGTCTCCAGCTCTGTTTTCAGCATCCCCTGGCTATGCTTTCTCTGAGATGCCCAACTGGGATTATAGTTAAATGAAGTCTACCCTCATGCACATACACAGATGAAAGAACATTGTTATTCTTTGTGGAGACATAAATGCCACCTTAGTTGGGGTTTCTTGAGAATAAAATGGAAAGATATAACAATTTTAATATACATGTTTGCTTTAACAATTCTGTTAATGATCACAAAGGACTTTATCATGAACATACAAAAAAAATTAGTTAAAAAGTTGTTCATTGCAGTGATTTTTTTATAGTATGAAAAATAACTGAAAACAAACTACAAATCCTCACTTAATGGTTAAATCGATCATGGCACATCAACACAAGGGCATTAATGTAATCTTTGAAAACAAGTGTTAACATAAAAATTTCATAAGTGAAAAAGTAAATAGACAATATGTACATATGGACTCATTTTTGCAAAATAGTAAAATGTATTTAAACATATAAAAAATAAAAAGTCGGCATTAAAAAGTTTATAATAGTCATCACTATATAATGGGATTGCATATTAATTTCATTTTTTGCATACATGTGCTCTCCAAAACTGACATGCATTATTTTCATTATTGAAAATAGAAA
This sequence comes from Mormoops blainvillei, assembly GCA_004026545.1. Lineage (NCBI taxonomy): Eukaryota > Metazoa > Chordata > Mammalia > Chiroptera > Mormoopidae > Mormoops > Mormoops blainvillei. The sequence continues at coordinate 52,808 of PVJD01004063.1, read as the reverse complement.
GAAAAAATAACAGGCTACCATAATGTCCTTGCATAAAGTGAATAAACTCCTTTCTCTAACAAGAATATTATTTGTTGCAAATGCTTTTAGTGAAAATGTATGCTAAAGAAATGGCATTTGTTCAGAAGTAGAAAGATTTGCCATGCATTTAAAATGATGGAAATTTCTTATTTTCATCGCCTCATGATATTTGGGGAGAAAATGCAACATTCAATATTTATAAACACAGCCAGCACCTGAGCAATCTCTGTGTGGCAGAGAATGGGCAGAGAAAACCACCCAAGGTGCCCCAGAAGAAAATCACTGAGTACCTGTTAGTGACTTGGAAAACAGCCAGAAATTAATTGAAACGGCAACATAATAAGAGGCATCAGCCATGCTGAATATCAAAATATTTCCAAGCTACAGAATAGAGTATAGCAATGTGTGTGTGTGTGTGTGTGTGTGTGTGTGTAGTTATTCAATATATGGAAAAGTGGCATTTAAAATCAGCTTTAAATGTTGGGCTCTTTAATAAATGGTGTTCAGTAGTTAACTGACCTCTTATTTCGAAAAAATAAAGTTACACCCATATCTCACACCTTATACAAAAGTGAATTTGATAAAGATTAAAGATCCACACATATGAAATTAATCTGCAAAAGAATTAGAATAAAGTAGTGGAAAGTGAAAATAGCTTTTGAAGTCATATCTGAAATCTCCAAGGAAATTAGTGATAGACTATTTCTCCTTGTTCCTAATATAACCTAAAATTTCTGGGATTATAATATACTCTTTAAACAATATAAAAGATGTGACATTTTTGGAAAAGGTACTTGCAGTGTTAAATGCATAAAAATAAGTTTATATTCTTAGCACATAACTAAGCTCCCACAAAACAGTAAGAAAAACAGAGAAAGCCCATAGAAAAATAAGCAAAAGATATGAATAGGCAATCCAAGAAGTAGTACAAATAGCTAATAGGAGAAATTTTAAAATGTTCAGCATCACCAGTAATTGAATGAATAAAAATTAAAGAATAATACAATTTCTCCCCAGTGGATTAACAAAAATTATTTTAATTTAAAATATTGATGCTTGGCAGTGCTGTGCTGAAGGGGAAAATTTCACACACTAGATTACTGGATTATAATTTAAAACATCTGTTTTGAAAATAAGAATATTAGCTGTCAAAAATTAATTACACTTGCAGGCACCTATCCCCAAGAAAATCTCACAGTGTCATATGTATACATCATTGTTGCTAGTAGGGAAACTACATGTTAATCAACATAGGAATGGTTACAGAAATTACACTGCACGGACACACAAAACACCTCCATGTACTTGTAGATGTTTTACAGAGATTGTGTGCACATTAAACCAAAGCCTAGGTCTAGGTAAGTATAATCTCTACACTGTGTGAGGGAAGGAAAGGATGAAACCCAGAATAAGAAACCTATTGTTCAACATGGGCCTGGACAGCAGAGAGCATTACTGACTTGCAAAGAAAAACTTAGTTTTAAGTTAGTTTCTATATAATAAAATAGAAGATTTTTTCCCTTCTGAAGGTAAAATTTTTAATTTTGAGAGAGAAATAAACCTGGTTTGTGTACACATGTATGTGGGTATGCAGATGCATGTGCGTGCAAATCAAGTGAAGAGTCTGAGTTCCATGATGCTTGTGTTGTAGCCAGGACAGGATAGAAAAACAGCTAGAAGAGCCCCGGCTGGTGTGGCTTACCTGTCTGGCATGGCTCAGTGGACTGAGTGCTGGCCTGAGAACCAAAGGTTCCCTCGTTCAACTCCCAGTCAGTGTATATGCCTGGGTTGTGGGCCAGGTCTGTGGTAGGGGGCGTGCAAGAGGCAACCACACATTGATGTTTCTTTCCCTCTCTTTATCCCTCCCTTCCTGTCCCTAAAAATAAAATAAATGAAATCTTTTTTAAAAAGAAAGAAACAGCTAGAAGATATAAAGATATGAAGAAAAAAGCAAAAGAAGCAGGGAAGTCTGAGGCATGAAAATGTACGCACATCAGTAATTCTCAGAAATTCAGAAATCTTAGAGGTGACATGCCATTTTGATAGACCAGTAACAGGGGTTCAAGAATATCTTGTCTATATCACAAAGAATAGAGATATCCTAGCTGGCATGCAGGTTACATACACCTGTGAAGGTAATGACATTCACTGCAAAAACAATTACAAAAAGAATATGGATTGGTATAAAAAAATGCATAGAATACAAAAGGAAGCCCCTTTTCACTGGATCTTCCTCAGTCAGTCGCACTCACTGGCATATTGCAAGGTTCTAGTCACTCACGTGGTCATTGATACATCAGGAAACTGAGGTGAACCATTGTTATTAATGTAGAAGCTTTGTTATCCTCCAGAAGCTGCCCCCGGCAGCCTGCCTGCCTTGGACATACCAACAAGTGGCATACTCTCTATCTATATTTAGACAGATAAAATGAGTATAACTGTACAAATTAATTGACCAAATTTAAGAACTAGATGTTTTTGAAATGTAATCAGATTCATGGATCCAGTGAACCAGAGAATAAGGAGCACTGTGTCTTACACAGAAGCTGAGATTACTAAAAATATTGTTTGGTAAAAAATGATAAAAAGAGTCCAGATAATCAGAAGTATGTGATTGTGAAATCTGAATACTAAGTAAAGAACCTCCTTCTTAAGAAAACTTAAGACAAGCTCAAGTTTGACCAGAGATAGAATCTGAAGGAAACCTGAGAGACTGGAGACATCACCGATGATGAAAAGGCATTTTGACAAAGGCATCTATAAGGACCTAACAGTCACAGGGATGAAATTAAGAATCACTTTGCTGCCCTCACCCATTGCCTCACCATATCAGACATTACAAATTGATCCTAGCACTGTTGGGCCTGGTTGAGCCAGAAATAAATTCATAATTCTTCTTGAGATAACAGCCCAAGCAGCAATTACCAATAGATCAGAGTTAACACAAGAGATGACATCTTTTTACTACCCAGTGTTGGGACAGAAATATACAAAAATAAGCTCTCTCTAAGTAAGGTACCTCCCAGCCAGAGCAAAATTCAGTATTTATGCTCTGATCAGGGTGAGGGTTACTTGTCTATAAAGTTTATGCTGAATATAAGATAAATTCCTGTCAATTACCTTCTGCTATCAAGTATCACAAAACAAAGGTGAAAATCTATGCCTTCAAAGCTCTAACCAGGGAAGAATCCACCTCAGCTTTTAAATTTCAGCAACAACAAAAAAAGTCTCGTCATAGTGTAGAAATCCACAATGCCGGAAGGAACACAGAAAGCCTCATTCCAGTTCTCGGCTTCCTCCCTGCTGACTCACAAAGACAAACTCAGAGCAGGGACACCAGCTCCCCAATACACCCACCAGCCAACTCCACTGCAAATCATGCAGAGAACACGAATCCCATGCCACACAATATTCTGTGGGGGGAGAGGAGGGGCCAGGATTTCTGCTCAAAAGACCAGAAGAGTAAAGAATTGCCTTCTTCATAGAGAAGGTTCTTGCAAAGTTTCTGCTGAATTGAGCTTAACATGAAGGTAGAAAACCTAGTGTAAGGCATGTGGTTGCATTAATTATAAGATTTCAATTTGACAGTTTAATTAGGAAAAGGAGAGTTAGTGTAGGGCTTGCAGAATTCGTGATGAATCACATACTCCAACAGGCTTCATTTTCATATTTCAATTACACACATTTCTAACTGATGAAGAGCAACATAGCATTTTCTGTTTAATAAATGTGATATCTGTTGGAATTGATAACATTAGTTCAGTAATTACTGCACCATTATTGTCAGGCTTTTAAAAAAACATGGACAGACTTAGTTATTAAAGTTTATCAGCAGCACAAAACTACATTTTTAAACGTCCCCACTGAAGAGCTTTTAAATAGTACATTAGCTATCCCTTACAGGTGAAAGGATAATACTCAACAGCAGGTATTTGCATGAGATTGATTTTGATCTAATCACCCCTTGTTTGGTTCTCTGGCATAACGCTGTAGTTATAATGTTCTTTCTAAATATTCAGAATTTGGACCAAAAAATGGGGAACAGGGCTTAACAGGTTTGAATGATGTATTTTATTTCAAGATCATGCTAAGGTCCCAATCTTCGCTTAAAATAATGATAATAAAATATAACAAACGCTTACTTCCATCAATCTAAAGATAAATGTAAATTCAAAGGGGAGCAAACTTTAAGTGACTCAGTCTGTGAAAACATGTAAAAACTTATGAGTTCTTTCCCAGAGTGCCTGCTTTGAGTTCTGGGAACCAAAGCTGAAAAGCTGGGTACACTCATAGATGCGCTAGGGTCTTTTCTTTCGCGTGGGTTATGAACAAACAGAAGTTCATTAAATCAAATACAGATGTCAGTTCCCTCAGGGACTAAGAAAAAGATCATGCCCCACAACAAGCACACTGCATGCACTGAAAATGTAGCACACTTTTGTTCTTTAAATTACTTCCAAATTTGTTCGTAATGATCCTTTTGTGAACAATATCTTGACATTTATCCACCTTGAACTACCCACTTACTACTGTTTACCTTGGAAAAATCTTGATGATAATTTCTTAGATAATACCCATTTATGTGTTTGCTTGTGTTACACATGTATTTGTATATGTATCAAACACTTTTAATCACTCAAGTCACGAAAGATAGATAAGAAAAATAATCTTGCAATATGTCACCTATTGCATGTTAGAATTGTATATGTAAAGGGTTTGTGTTTTACAGTTTTAAAAAATAATTTATATTTCTCCCCATTATTAGTAATTCACTTTTATCAGTTTCAGCAAAAACCTTGTGGAATTGAGTATTTTATTGATTGCTTCAGAATATGAAGTAAAATAATGACCATAAAGTGGTCAGCCTCATGCCTAACACACATTGCTCAATAAATTGTACACATGATTATTGTTACCAGGCTTGAGGTTCTTGTATAAAAATTAAAGTTATACAAAAATATAAAAGCACAAAATTATAATCACACAAAAGCAAATAGTCTAAAAACTATTTCGAAATTTAAAAGAATAATTAAAAAAATGAATTTCCTATCCCCAAATGGCACACCAGTAAGAAAATATTTAAATTTAACATTCTTAGTTTCTTACTTGACACAAAGTACAGCTTGATCAGTGGGAAAATGACTATTTTCAAGACTTAGAATTGTACTGCCTTTCCATGTGGTGGTAATAGAGAAGCAAACAAAAGAAAATCAGAAACGAGTAGGATTCAAGAGCTAAAGATTCCACTTAAATAACCAAGGCCCAGAAAAGCAAACTTTTTCTTTTTTATCATCACAACAGCTGATAAAATTCAGACTAGGTTGTATTCTAATATCGTGTTCTGTCCACTTGAGCAACAGTTGAGAGCCCCATCTCTGTCAGGGTCTAATGGCTCAAACTAGTTTCCTAATAATCTTGAGGATTTTTAAAAATTAATTCCATTGACATTTGCATTAATATTACAAAAGAAACAGTAGGCAAAATTGCTGGTACCTTCTAGTGAATCGAGGCAGCAGTGCCAAACTGTACTAATAGTCATTATATTTTTTACTGCCACATTCACTATAAAAGAGAAATAATATTAAAAAGCCAGGTTCATTATGTTTCAAGTCTTGCATACATGTTTTAAATATTCTAGGTAATAAAATGGAAAGCACACCTCAAGTCCTTCAGCACACTGAAGAATAATAGTTGTCTCCAAGAAACACACTATGTGATTGTCCACATTTCCATTGAAATTTGTTTGTTCAGATTCACTTAATTTGTGGACATAGTCTTGGAAACAACAAAAATGCCTCTATCACCTCAGGGAAAACTATCTGGACAGTATCTTTTGGCAAAGGTAAAATTTAACCTTTCAAACGCAACTTAGAACTTCGGAAAATGTGTATCTCTCATCATGAGAGTTTCCCAAGACATACAGACTCTTCTGATGAATTGTTGGTAACATTATTAATATTGCATAATAAATATGTCAACTTCTGGTAGCTATGCTTAACAGTGAACCAATATTTCAATTGTTTCTAAATCATCAATAATGATTTTACAAAATCATTCATGGGTAAAAGATAAATTTCAAATATAAGATAGACTAATTTATTTTAATGTAACAAGTATAAAAGTTCTTTGCATGGTCTCAGAGTTTACATTGCAAATAACCTTTAAGAAATTATTACCACTTGTTGAGTTTTGGTGTACTAGCAAAGAACAATTCATAATTATCTGAAAATGCTATTAAATATCTCCCTTTTATAACTATGTATGTGCATGAGAATAGAATTTCTTAATATTATTTAACCATAACAACATAACAATAAATTGAATGCAGAAGCAGGTATGATTTTTATTAAACCAAATGTTAAAGATATTTACAAATAGGCAAAATAATGTCATTCTCATTAAATATGTGTGTGTTGAAAAATGTATTTTTTCATTAAAATATGTTACTTTATATTTATTTCATTTTATTATTATTTTTTATTTTCATCCAAAGACATTTTTTCCATTGCTTTCAGAGAGAGGGAAGAAAACAAGAGAAACCTTGATGTAACACAGCGTCATCTCCTAGTGGCCTTCTCCTATGCTCCCTGACCTGGGATTGAACCCACAAGCTGGGTACGTGCCCTGACCAAGAAATCAAATCCATGACTTTTTGGTCTACAGGACTATGTGCCAACCAATTAAGCCACCCAGCCAAAGTTTTCACTTTATATTTACATGAAGTAATGGCATTAATGTTATTTGTCAAATAAATTAATAAGTAAATAGTTTTAAGCTTTCTCAGCTTTAATTTCTAATATGGTATATACTCGTATATATGTATTCACAAGAATATATATATATAATTCACAAGAATGTATATACATATGATTTACAAGAATGAAAGGTCTTTTTGGTCCTCGATAATTTTTAAGACTATGAAAAGCTCCTGAGTCCCAAAAGTTTGGGAACCACTCTACTATGCTACCCAACAGATATGACAAATGGGTTTCAAATTGAATACAGACTTGTATCAGTTGGTAATGGCTGCACGTTATAGGAGGAAAAGAACCTAGAATCCATGTTTTGTGCTATGAAAACAGAAAATTAGAAAATTTGCTGTTCAAGCCACAGTTTTAGCCAAAAATACTCTGTGAATATTCCAGATCTTTTAGGACAACCTAATGTTTTACTCACCTTTGTCTTCCTCACAATGTTAAGCACAATGACTTACGCAGAGTAGATTAATAAATGTTTATGAAATTCACTGAATCTAATGAAAAATCATGCTAATGACTCTTTTTACAAATTCTGATACAAGGTAGATGGCCTGTGGTTATTGTTCTCGGAAGCAAATATCAAAAAACAAGCCTTAATGTGACAGGAAAAGGGAGCAGACAACTACACAGATTGCATGATTTTGAGGAAACAGAATAAAGTCTGCCCATAAATAAAACTTTATTTTTAATCTCATAATTAGTACCTGAATTCATTTTTATAATGAGATACATGGCCTTTTATTCTACAATTAAAATGTCAAATTACAAATTCTCTAAGGAGAGGTAACATTCATTCAAATTCACAATAAATTAAAAATGATTGATATTATCTAGGTTTTAAAGTGACATATCAAATGAAAATAATACAGTATTAGATCTTAGATAAAAAACACTGTAGAGATGATGAAATTAATGACACTAAGTGGGTAAGTTCAACAGAAAATTTTTATTTCATAATTTATACAAAGTCAGTCATTTTGGGGGGATTCCCTAGAACAACAATAAAAATATCCTAATCATGTATTGTCTAGTTTATACACAATATTGTAACCTACAAAGTACAAATTTCTACTAAATAAAAATCAGAATTGTCCCACACCTAAATCTAGCCTACCGTACTCTTACGGGACAGCTAATAATCTATCAAGCTACTGCAGTGCATGTCCTGTGTGCAGACTTCAGTAAGACTTCCCTTTTGCAGTGGAAGGAAAGAAGGACCACTTTCAAGTAAGCAGTGATGGCTCAGCAAAATGGCAGGAGAACTAGAATAGAGATAAGTAGCTTGCGTTCAATCCAGCCCTGACTATCAACAATTAGCTGTGACTTTGGGCAAATTTTTTATGCTCTCTGGGTCTCAGTTTTCCCTTAAGGGAAAGGATCTAATGATCTTTTTTGAAATATAAAATGCAATAGTTTTAAATTTAATTATTTAGATAGGAAATTAACATTTCTGTCACAGACATTATTTTTAGCATGTCTCATTGGAATTTTGTAGAACAATATTTCCTTCAAGGAAAATCAGAATACAGAATATTAAAAGCACTTTAATGAGACAAATTATGTTAGGAGAAAAATCTATATTTAAGCAACTCATCTGTTTATCTCAATTTTTCATTAACCAGTTAAGAACAAATACTACTTTTACTCTTCTTTCTCCAGCAATGCCCAAAGGTCTCTTACCTTAACAATAAGAAAAATGCTTATAAAGAGTTTAAATGAGAATCTGCTTCTATCAAAATCCATCTCTGGCCATTTCCTAGGAGAATTATATGAGTTCAGGATGTCAGAATCATGTATTTTCCAGCCCTTATGAAATCATTATACTGTACAGAATGAAAAGCTACTATTTTCCTCTTTTTGTTACCTCAAGAAATACTAAAAATAAATTTTTTTGTGTGGTAGTGTTTGTCACTGTAGACCTGCTGACAATTGTGTTTAGGTATCTTTCCCCAACACTGTTGAATAGGATTGTAATCCTAGAATCACTTGAGAGTGGAAAGAACAGTCATTTTTAATACAAGGGCTAGTGTCATTCCGTTAACTCTCAATGGCTTTAAAAATCTCCTTCTCACTTTTAACATATGATTATATATTTAACATCGTTTGCTGGTAACAACTAAACTAGATTTCATGAGAACACCAAAATGACCAACTACCTAAATTCTCTGCCTGAGCTTTAGTGTAACAGTTGCTGTCCTTAGCCCTGCCTCTTAACTTTAGCTTCTCTTTTTTATTTCAAACTCTTTGAGGTCTGTTGATATTTGTATGAATTTTCCCTAAGTTCTTAAAAAGATAGTAACAAACAAAATGTAATTAAATACTAGAAAACAGGGGAATGGCAGTCAAATTATGCCATGATTTCAATAGATTTATTGGGAAAGACTTTCCTTCTCACTTGCCAAAAGCTGCAAGACTGACAGAATTATTGACTGGGAGAATGAAATGAAGAACAGTTGTCAATATGGAGCATTTTTTACCGCAGTTAGTCAACAAAGATTCCTATGTTGGTCTTTGTACTTTCTAGTTTACAGTAGGAATGCTGAAGACTATATAATTTGCTGTGTGTTACACCGCATACGGGCCATTGCCTCCGTGCCAAAGATTCCATCATTCACTTCGGATTGTGGAGAGGGGAATAAATTTAGGAAGATAAAGTCTGGAGCTGGGCTGGTCACTGTGTTAATCCACATCCATAATAATTAAAATAATGGTCTCTAGTTTTAATTTGTTTCTTGATTTTTTTTTTACTGATGTTTCTAAATTATTTTTAAAATTCCAGGAAAAGCATTTGTAACAAATATAGAAATCCTCTAAAATTTTTCTGTCCTTTAAAATACAAGTCAAGGATCAATTATCAAAACAAACTCATTCCGTTAATCAGTTTACAAAGGTGCAAATTGTTTGTCAGAATACAATACCAGGGAGGCTTGCTTTGTTTAATGACAATCCTAACAGCAAGAATCCCTGGGGCAGGAAGCAAGTAATCAAGAATCCATCTCTGAAACTTTGAGAATGCTGGCAACCGTCTATTATAATGCATGGTTACAGAGAGACCTTGTACAGAGAACAATACACTGAAATAGACCAGACTTATGAAACAATGAACTTAAATATAGCTCTGGACCTGGCACAGCTAACTAATTTTTGCCTTCTAGGATTGAATTTAACATGCTACACTAAAAATTTCAAACAGGTTTTTCTACCACTTTTTAAACCTGAATACACATACCATGACCACAGGTTGGTGTGTAACTTTAACAATGTGCATGTATGTTCAGGGAAAGCCATGTCATTAAACCCAACTTGAAATACTAAGGAGCGGATGTAAAGATTGTTTGCTCATTCAAATAATCAGATATTTGAGTATTTATAGCATATACCCTGTATTAGAAGAGATAAAGGATATAAAAATTATATAATACATTCTACAAATACAGCAGCAAGAAATTTGTATTCCCATGTAATATCAAAAAAAAGAGCTATATGATTTGAGAGGAAGGGAAAGAGTGGGACTGAACTGAAGAACTGGGTTTAAGCTTAGATTAAAAAGGCAGAGAAGCCGCAGTAGACACTGAGAAAAGGTATAGAGGTAGAGAATTATGCATTATGTAGAGAGACGGCAAGTCAGAACAAGGGCTGAAAACAAGGGTTCTTGAGAATGCAAAGTGGAGGGCAAATTCAGAAAGACAGGTTGAGACCCAGTTGTGCAGAATATAGAACTGGCCTTCCAAACGTGATTCCCACTTTTTCTGCATAGTATCTCTTGACTTTGTGAGAATGTTGGGAGGGTTACATGACGATCATTTTCCCCAACACAGAGGTGGGGTCAGGAATGCTGGGAAGAGGTCAGGGTCACACAGAGAGTGACACAGGGAATGACAGAGAGTCCTGTTTCCCAGTCCAGCCATCTCTCAGCCAAGATACACTACAATCTCCTTGCCTCTTTCCCAGGTTCCAAAATACTGAAATGGAATGACCATGCTCAAATGAGCTAAAATGCTGGAACTGCCCCTTATTTTTTCCTTTCTCTGTGACGAGAAAGAAAAGAGAGGAGGACTATTGAACTTTAAACTTCCTGATAAACTATAATGTGGGAAAGTGCCATTTTTAGGTTTACATGAAGGAGCTACCTCTGAGAATGGCCTTTTGGCCTGTGAAAAACTAGAAACATCCCAGGAAGTTACTGAAATGTTGTAGTACTGTGAGAATTTGTATAAAAATAAACACTGGATTATTTCAGGCCTAGTCCCTTGAGAAAATGAGCCAGAATTATTCAGAACTACCAGTCTAATCTTGACAGAACAGAGGAAATTGACAACTGAAGCCAGATTTTTTTTCCCCTTCTTAAAAAATAAATCCTAATTTTGATATTTTGGAAAATGAAAAAAGAATCAGGTTAACCATGTGATTCAAATGACCCTGAAACAAAGATGGCTGAGTTTCCCGATGAGAAAATGCACTTCAGACCAGTACTTCACGGAAGGTGTCAACGAGAAGCCACAGAGTCAGGAGAGCTTGAACTCATAGATTCAAAGATGCACATAATTCAGCTGTCTGTAAAGTATTCTCTAGGGCTTGCTAGATTTGTTAAAGCTTTGCTCAGATTACTTTTTCTCAGAAGAAATATTTAAAAGCCAAAGGAAGTACATGTTAGCACATGTCACTATGGGAGTTGCCCCCAAGCTTAACTGAAGTGTTTCTTTCCACCACAAAAAAAAAAAAAAAATTCTGATTGAACCTTTGATTTCAAAGAAATCTTATTGAAAATGCCAAGTTACTCTACAATTTAGTTCATATTTGTAAGATTAAACAGTGTCTCTGAGTCATATATTGAAATGTTGAAGGCAATTCCTTCTTGGCAACACCACCTTAAATAGTTTAGTTCCGTCAAGACAGGGGATATGTGCTTGGTGCCTTCTATGTGCCTGTCACTGCTCTTTCGCTGAGAAAGTGCAAGCCACAAGCCTTCTGCTCAAGGAACTGGGCCACTTCTCCACACAAGCAGAGCTGTTGGATCCATGGCTTCCTGACTTGTAACTTTCTGGGGCCACAGAGACGACTCAGAGACACGAATGACACAGAGTAGAGAAAGATGATGAAATCAGCATCCCTGCCCCCCTTATTCCTTATAGATAACTATAGCCCCATAATCTCTAATGCAAAAAAACTAATTCATAAAAGGGAATTTTGGAGTATCACAAGAGAAGATACAACTGTTGCTAAGAATGAATGATTGGATAGGCAGTTTTGTGTTTATGTCTAAACCCACAGGAAAAAAAATAGGAAAACTGGAAATATGGGTGGCATTTCTTTTCCATGTTTGAGTGCATCGCTGGGAAGAATATGTTCCATTTATGGACCAGGATCTCTACCTTAGAGAGCCCAGAGTTGCAAGGACAGGAAGTACCCAGCCCCCCAGTAGATCAGTATAAATGATGGTAAGTACCACTTCTACTTCCTAACCCTGATAGAGACCCAATTCCTAGGCCCATGAATTTCTCTATCAGTCATAATGCCATACAGAAGCCTCTGAGTCACCTGACACATAGCATCACATATTTCCAGAGCATTGCGTCTGAGCAGGCAATTCAGCTCTGCATTCACCAGGCCATTCTAACACCCTATCTACCTGGTAGCTTCTGGATGTCATAGCATCTGATGCAACACACAGTCCCTTTGGTCGTGGTCTTGCACCTATTTGTGAAGTGGGATAACTAGTGGGATTCTATGTATTATGGGATTTCACATCTGTGGATAAGGCTCCTGTAAGTCCCTGGATGCTGGTGACTTGGAAGGCAATAAAGATAAACATGTTCAGAACAGTCATCTCTTTCTGTGAGAACAGAAGAGACTCACTGTAATCAACTTTCCAATGGTTGGTTGGTCTCTTTAAGAATAATGACATATCAGAGATTTACCCTTGGGGATAGCTAGATTAGCCTTCGCAAGTAAAAGTCACTCTGTTGGGAGCATGAGAAACCTTCATCTCTGCTGCTGGGTCCTCTCTCATCACATGTACATTACACCAGTTCTGTGGTGGCTGATGACAGAAGAAACTGGATCATTCTCACCTAGTTTATAGTTACATGATTCTTCCACAATAATACTTTCTGATGAGTATTCACAAGCCATACAAAGATCTTTATACTTTATGTCCACTCCCCTATACCCATCCACAACTTGTACCTCGAACATTCCTGTCTCCAATCAGGTCCCTAATAAGTAATTCAGGTCATTCGAATGACTCATTCGAATGAATATTCTCACCTCAGAAGACTCCTTTCACACAAAGTGGAAAACAGATATATCGCACAAAACTCCGACATTAGAAAATTTGTCTCTGACCACTGTCTGAGTGTGACTTGTAATACAACCACACCGATTTTTGGTTTGATTCAAATAATGACCCAATGTATTTGATTAAGATTCTATTGATTATTTGGCCCATCATAAACCAAACTTCAGCATTTTTCTCCTCCTCTAGCAGTCATAAAAGATATCTCCATTTGGCTATAAACAAGAGCTGAAAAGGGGTATTAGCACAACCACTGCTGTTGACATAGAAGGTGGGGAGGTCTAAGCCCCTGTTTACACGGTTTTCTTGTACTTTCTAGTCTGCTCAGTCTCAGTGCAAATTTATCATTTGCTATGATGGACTGCTGCTGGTTCCACCCAATTTAAATGCTCTGGAGCCTAAAGCAGAACCCAGCTCATAGAGATGTCTACCAGGATCCAGTAAGATGTTAGGAGCTTTTTTCCCACTACAGATGGCATGGTCATGCTCTGAAACAGTAGGTTCTTCAATATGATTCTCCCAATGGACTTGCACACTCCACTGACACTTCCCACCACTGACACCTCCAACATCATAGGGCCTAGACAGTACACCCTAAAAGGATGTTCGCTTGCATTATAGCCTTAATTTGCTGCAAAGACATTTCCTGCTCCAGGCCCCACAGAAGTTAACAGCCTTATGTATGATTTAGCACATTAGCTAGAACAATATTTCTAAGAATGGGATGTATTGCTTCCAGAACACAGAGGGGCACATCAAATGTTATGGCTTCTTTGTGGTAAGGGATGCAAATAATAATTTTTCTCTTATTTCAGCTGAAATTCCCAGCATGTCCTTGACCACTGGACCCTTAAAAACTATAGAAATATTAGGCCTCTGAATCTTCAATGGGTTTATCTTTCACCCTCTGTAGTACAGGTGTTTAACTAACATCTCCAGCAAACTAATTAGCTCTTTTTCATTCTTTCTCATCCACATGATATCTGTGGGATGTCCAGATGGGCCAGAAATCTTCTCACTATATTATGGCAGAGAGTGTGAGAGCTTATGTATAGGGGTGGGCAAAAGTAGGTTTATGGTTATGAGTACTCAAAACACAGTTTATTCTTTTATTATTATTTATCAATTATGGTATGATTTATTTGTATTACAACTGTAAACTTACTTTTGCCCTCTTCTGTATACCTGGAACAAAGCTTTAAATATATTTTTGTTCTTTCCATGTAAATACAAACTATTTCAAGTCCTTTTCTTTGATTACAATAGAAAAGAACAGAAGTGCTACTTCAAGCCTCGTTCCATGTACTCAAGAATTTATTACTTTATTCAAGCCAAGACACCACCTCCAGCATGGCAGATGCAACCAGGACTGTTCCTTACTTGAGCTTGTAGCAGCCTACAGTCATTCTCAAAGGTCTATTCAATTTCTGAGGGACCTGAATTAAAAAGAGATATGATAGAGAATACTACCCCTGCATCTTTAAGATCCTCAAGGGTGATTCTAATCTCTGTCATCCCTCCTGGGGGCGATACTGTTACTGATTCACCACCTTGGTGAGGGGAGAAGGTAATTTCAGAGGCTTCTACTTAGCATTCCCTACTGTAATAGCTCTTACTCAACAGACCAATTATTCAATTCTTGATATTCCAACTGCTGAGTATCTTGATTCTGAATTTTACATTTAAGAATTGGGCAAAAAAACAACTTGTGGGGTCAAAAACTCAGTCGACCTACTCTAAGCAGAGCTTTGTCCAGGAGTCTTTTGATTATTTGACCCATGTATTCCCCCCACTATAACAGGGACATGACAATAATTCAGGTTTCCAAGTATCGATGTCATAAAATAACCCTATTTATAGAAATGTGTGGCATTCCTCCATCTCCAGTACATGGTCACCCAAATAAATGCCCATAAATGTTCTTGGGAAAAGATCAGGGGAATTATTACAGTATGAATGTGATACTATATTGCCAAGGGTTCTCTGAGGGATCCAGTTAACCTATCAGTCACTGAATTCTATATCTAAAAACTGACACTGGTCCCAAAACTGAGCAAGGGAATGTAACTCCCTTTTCAGGTAATGACCCTTAGATATCTGCTCCTCCATTTTGTCTTCATTGTATAAAGTATCTCACATGATATCTGTCTATTTTGACCAGGAAAACCACTGGGTCAAAAATGTTCTATTAACCACCACACTTCCTTGTGAACAAACAGTCTCTTTGGTTGTCCCTCTGACCCTGCCGTTCTTAAAATAATTGTGACCACCTCCTCCACTTTTAGCAGTTAAGTACTTCCATATTAGTTGTATTGCTTCAGAGTCCCGTCATTCTCATGATCTCGGGAAGATCCTACTCAGTAACCATTGCTCCTGCCATCAGGCCTTACCTGCAGAAAAGACCCTCCACCAGCCTTCTCAAGGATACTGACACTCTTCTCACAAGTGAGTTTCTAATGGCCTTGGGAAAGAGGGTGTCTGCAGGGGCTTCGCTGCTATATAACCTCACGGTGAGTCTTTTAACCTCACGAAATGTCCATGTTCCAGCAAGCCCACTTCCTGAACCTTGGAATCCCTCTCTCCACCATCTGCCACAGCAATCAGGCATTTTACTTTACTCAGTGAGGAACACCACTATCTTCAGGCTTCGAAGAGATACTCAAGCATGAGTCTTCCTCTTCCCCTGGGGTCCTTAAACAGTGTTAACCCCCAGGCAAAGACACCATGCTTATATCTGACCCTCTTAACCAACACTCTCAAAAGCCGATCTCGTGGCTCCTCTGAGAACATACTAGCTCAACCTTGCGGCTCCCTCAACGTTACTGCTGTAAATACACTCTTTACCCTGATTCCCAGATTTCCAAAGCACCTTTTATTTGCCTAAATGTCATTAAGATCAAACTATCACTCATACGCGTAAAGAACACAGCCATTCATTTATACCACAAAGTATTTAATTTTAATTTTTAAAAAATTACCTCTGTTCAGATACTTTTAGAGCAAGCAGGAGACACCCCCATGCTTATCCTTTGGTTCTTACTTGTCCCAATCCTAAATTTCCTCAGTCACAAATGGCTGCCAATGGCAATTGGCCTTATTGTTGCTGTTTATGTCTAGAGGGAAAAAAAAGAAAAAAAAATTCTTTCCCACAAGCAGGGAGGGATATAACCCCCGCTCTCTGGTCTGACTGAAGCCACTTGGCCCAAGGCCCACCATTGGCACTGAACCATGAGAATCTCCAGGCGATGCTGTGGCCTGATTGTCTCCACCTTGATTAATTCATTAATCCCAATCATAGTAGGTAGGGGTTTTAGTCTTTTTGCATATCTCCTTTGTTTATTTGTGATTTTTTTCTTGTTTTATTTTGTTTTATTCTTTTTTCATAGCTACATTCACAGTGCCCAGAACAGTACCTGGTAATATTGGTACTCAATAAATATTTGTTGAATGAATTAATTAATTAACTAATTAATTAATTGACTCATTAAAATGCCTTTCTGATGCTAGGAACAGGTTGGATTTCTGAATAGAATTGAGGAACCTTTTAGGAAAAGGAAATGGACACAAAATAGCCAACCACTATCACTCACCTTTCTATTTTGAAACAGACTTTGAGTAAGTAGTTCTTTCTCACTCTGTGGGCTGCCACATATCTATCTCTAAAGAGGAAAAACACCATTGGAAGTGATAAGTAAAACAAATCAAACAAATGTTCTTTGTCCCTAAGAGTTAGATCTGCCACAGTGTGGAAACATTTAGTTTCCTTAGTATTAATAAAAGTTAAGATGGTTTCCTCTATTTAAAATAACTAGTACTTTACAATGCTCTTAAGGAGATGTACTTTTAAAACCAATCTATAATCATATGCCTGATACTCAAAATAATCACTCTCAAGCAATATAATATCTAAAGTGAGAATTCAATATCTTCTGCCATTAACAACATCATTAATAACAAATGTCTGTTTAATTACTCTTGCTAAGATTAAAAAGGCCATTATTCTTGTAACTTGAGAAATTCATTAGCTGGAAAAGGCTGTTTAATGCCAAATGCACTCCTTAAAGATGCAGTCCCTGATATTTGAAGGTATTTCTGACATTCATGCATTTGCATTACTTTAAAAAAGCACTACCCAACTGTGCTGAAGATCATGCTGTGACAATAAGCAAGCACTGTAACATTTCAAAATCAGAAATGAAACTACAAGACATTTTACAATACCATACAGAGCCTGTTCTTTCGATATTTAAACTCTCCACACTGAGCCCATTATTCATCATTCACCTCTCACTAATTCTGTGCCCAAATGAGTCTTGTACCAACACAGTGCATCTGAAGGTACAGTTAATATTCATAAGCACCCCTTCCAAAGCGACTCAGAGCCATAACTTAAGATCTCGGCAAGTCAATTTTAAAGGCTGATACTTTAAAGAATTTAAATCCATTAAATGAAAATTACAAGATGGGATTTAGAACATCTTTCTTAATCCACTGTTTCAGCTCAATATATTTTTAGCACAGAAAACTGCTTAACATTTAGTAAAAATTAGATCAGTGACAGTGTACTCACAGAAAGCAATACAAATTGCCTCAGTGGTAATGGTTATACACCATGTGTTGTGTCATTCTCTCACTTTTTTGCCACTGTGAACAATAAAGCAGAGTCATAAAACAAGCATCGAGAAGCAGATCTCTTTACAGCTAGGATCCATCTATTTACTGAATTTGATTCACATTTCATACCCTTATGTTTTGGGCCCTTAGACACACGGTTTCCATAACAGAGGAGCAGAAAGAACTGCAGAGTTCAAGCCAACCAAGGTGAATTACATCTGGGAGGAAGTTGCTGCTCAGAAAGAAGAATAAGTGACTTTCAATAAGAGAATGTTCTCATCCAAAATTTATGGGCATACAACTCAATACCAAAAACAAACATACAATCAATCCAATTAAAAATGGGTAGGCAACCTGTATGTCCTTTGACGAGGATATACAGATAGCCAACAGACATATGAAGAGTGTTAAACATCACTAACCATGAGAGAAATGCAAATTAAAACCACAATGAGATATCACATCACACTGGCAGAATGGCCATCATCGATAAAGCAACAAATAATAAGTGCTGGCCAGGATGTGGAGAAAAGGGAACCCTTGTGCACTGTTGGTGAGAATGCAGGCTGGGGCAGCCACTGTGGAAAGCAGTGTGTAGGTTCATCAGAAAATTAAAAATAGAACTCCCTTATGACCCAGTAATTCCACTTCTGGGTATATATACAAAGAAATCAAAAACACTAATTTGAAAGAACATAAGCACCCCTATGTTCATTGCAGCATTATTTACAATCACCAAGATATGGAAATAACCCAAAGGCCCTTGAGTAGAAAAGTGGATAAAAATTCTGTAGATAAAAATAGTACATATACACGATTGAATATTACTCAGCCATAAAAAATAATTAAATCTTACCATTTGCGGCAGCATGGATGGACCTAGAGGGTATTATGCTAAGTGAAATCAGTCAGTCAGATAGAGACAAATATCATATTTTTCACTCTTATGTGGAATCTGAAACACAATATAAACAAACAAACAAAACAGGAACAGACTCATAGATATGGAGAACAGGCTGATGGTTGCCAGAGGTCAAGATGGTTGAGAGACTGGGTAAAAAAGATAAAGAGATTGAAAACTACAGATTGGTAGTTACAAAACAGTCATGGGGATGGAGAGTACACCATAGAAAATAGAGTCAATAATATTATTATGACTATGTTTAGTCCCAAGTGAGTACAGTAGTACCTTAGTACTCATCGTTAATTAGTTCTGGAACTTGTGATGAGTGCCGAAACCAATGAGTATTGAACTGTTCCAGAGCTGCGCTGAGACTGACACATCGGCCTCTGTTTCATCGTGAGAGAGGGGCCCCATGTGGCGAGCAAGCGCCGAGTGCCGAAACATATTTTTCTGGTCAAAATGTGACAAGTATAGGATTTGACAAGTTCTGAAGCCAATGAATACTAAGTTTGACTGCACTGGAAATATTGGAAGTAATACTTTGTAAACCATGTGATTGCCTAACCACTATGCCGTATACTGGAAACTAATTCAAAGTAATATGGAATGTAAACTATAATTCAAAAATATTTTTTTAAAAAAAGAAGTTGAAGTCCTGATGTTTAATAAGATTAAAGTCTCAATCTTTTAAACTTTTAATTTACATAAAACCTTTACTGTGCCAATCTTCATGGGCTAAATAAAAATGAGGCAGCATGAAAAAATAACTGAATGTTCTCTCTTATCCTTCCCTCATCCAATAAATATAAATGATCTCTTCAGTGTTAGAAACTAGGCTACAATCTATCTAGATTTGAATAAAACTTGTGTCTGCCATCAAAGTGCTTTTACAATCTGGCTGATGTAACCGAACCTGTTGGCCAATGGATGTGACCCTGTCGTAGGTGCTGTGCTAGACATTTGTGCAGGACACAGTTGGACACACAAATGGAGTGAGAAGCTCTGCAGAGTTTTAAAAAGGCGTATGAAAAGGAAAGGCATAGAAGCATTAAAGTTGGATAAATCTGAAAGAAGTCTTGTTCATTTTCCTTGCTTGCCTTTCATGTGATAGGTCAGAAGCAGTCAAGGAAGTCTGTAACGGCCTCCGATTCTACCCAGATTGACACCTGCTTCTCCCTTGCATGGGAGCACAGTTAGTCTTTTGTTTGTTTCCATCTGTCTGGGAAGGCGCTGGGCTCAGTAAGCTTATGGTTTCAGCACTATTTGCCACATTGCTTCTTGGGATGCTTACCTTTGAGAAAGGCAAGGTCTTCTAACCTTTATCTAATCAGTTTTAGTCTATCATTGCTCTCTGTTCAGATGCATTGGTGCTCAAAGTATAAGCCTACAAGGATTTTAACCAAAATAAAGGAGCTTATTTTTCATCATTTCTCTGCTTGAAAATGTAATGCCTCCATGATTTTAAGCAGCTGGGTTGATTAGGTTCATTAATGGTGTTGTAACAGTTTATGATAATAGTCAAATGAAAGTAAGACATACCTTACTATGAAGAAAATAAGAGCAGCTCACTCTAAGGAGGAAACTCTGATAAAATCAGCCATCTATAGAATAGGCTGCTTTCACACCTGATAAATTCCTTGATATTATAGGTAGAAAAGCCAAAGTTCACTGACAATTAGGGAAGTTGATATGTATCTCCATTTTGGAAAGGTTATTTGGATTATTATAACCTGCCATCTCTAAAAAATATATAGATTTGTATTTCTATAAAATGTGGCTTAAAAAAAAGAAATTCCTATAGCAATCATCTTTTTGGTCTTAAAAAATTTTCCAGGTAGCACTATCTGTTCTCTGAAATATAAAATGAGGTATCAAGAACAAGTAATTTAGTCTTGGAATGTTTTCTTGCTTGAAAGTTTTTACAAACTTAATGCATATGAATTTTAATGAATATAAGTAATGTAAAAACAGGATACTAAGTGGCATGCTCATCAGTATCAACATACACAGTGTTTTTACTTGATAACATGAATTGCTCTTAGAACGTGGCTAGAGCTTAATGTCTAAATTTAGCTCTGCTACCCGGCCCAAGAAGAAATCAAAGAAATAACAGAACTTTATCTGGGAAGACTCGTTCACTGTTAGAGTTGTAGGGAATCAGAACAGGATTCTATGGTCGTGGAACCCCCGAGGTTTTAAAGACTACAGACACTTCTGGTGAGTCTCAGGGCTGGGACGTCATCCTCAAGGGAGACGTCTCCTGCCCAAGCGGTATCCGTGTCTTGGCTTGAGTCTGTGTAAAGACCTACAACATGTACCTGCTTGGCTCTGCTTTTTGTTCTATTTATGTTTTTATTTCTGAGCTTTAATGAAGGAAATCATATATAAATTTTTACAGAGTGAAAAGTTCAGAAAACACATTAAAATAATTCACATAAAACCAATGTTTTTCTAGAGAACCTTCCCTTACCCTGCTGCAGTTCCAACATCCTTAGCCTCTGGGGCCTCTCCATAGAGGATGAAAGGGTCTATTTGCCATACTCATTTGAACTCATCATCAGAAACATAAGATTAGCCTTCATGACTAGGAGTTTTACTTGTAGTGTGTTTTTCCTCATACACATATACAAACACATGCACACAGGTGTTTTAAACTGGAGTGTACATGGGAACTAAATAGACATTTATAGCACAGACAAAAATGAAAGAAGAGATTTTTCTTCTAAAAAAGAGTAATTTTTATTATGTAAAACTCTACTGGGATGATTTAAAAGGTAAGAGTGCAACTTCTTAAGTGGAGAAAAGCTTCCTTTTTTGCTATGACCATTAAAATCCACACAAAATTGTTTGAAATTCTAGCTTAGGATTAAAAAATAGATGTGTGTGTGTGTGTGTGTGTGTGTGTGTATGCATATACAAAAATATACATGTAATGTTCCAAGTTATGTAACAATTGTGTAGTTTTTACTTTAAAAATTCCATGAGTGTGAAACATATCAGAATATTTTACATGGAAATTAATTTTAAGTGAAAGTGAGCAAGCTTTCATCTCATGAAATAAATAACTCTCATCTTCGCAAATAGTAGAAGTAATTTCACATCTGATAAACTACCTTGAATTTGGTATGTGGGTTGAAAGACTTTGGAGGACAATTCTGACTCAGGATCATAGTTTTGTATTCAGTACCAAGTAATAGGAAGAGGATAGAATGGAACATGTGCTTCCTTGCATAGTCCTAACAGAAAACCTTTTTAGCTAGCTTTATGAAAAGAAGGCACGATTTAGTATAAGAATAAAGGAACTCAAGAACAGAGATTCAGTTGAGCTTCAGAAAGAAACACGCTGAAATCAAGAACTAAAGGATCATATATAATTTGGGAAGTCTTCTCTCCTAATTTCTTATTACCACATACTCTCATATGTTTACTCTTGTCAAAATATCTGTCTAAACCAACTCTCTCTGCTCCTAAGTTGTTTAAAATTAAAATTATTTAGAACACTTATATAGAATGTGCATATATGTATAAGTCCATATTCTCAGTGAAATACCTTGATTGCCTAGCTTGAGTAAGATACCTAACTTTGGGCCAATCAACAGTGGCAAGTGAATGGCAGCATATTATATGAAAATGGTTGCCTCTGTTGTTACTAGGTGGAATTGTGGCCTTCAGAAAAGTGGCAGGCTGTAACTTTGACCACAGTCCTCGTGCACCGGGCAGATTTCAAAGACTGTGAATGAGACGTAAAGCCAGGGAGCAATGACAATAACTGATGAAGGAGTTAGGTGACCAGATTTTTTAGCTCTGGATTATGCAGAAAGTCAGAAAGTTGTGCTAGAATTAGAGTACCAGGAGATAAACTGAGGTGAGGAAAATTAGGTGGTTTTACAATTTTTTCTGTAACCTACTTAAATAAATGATAAAGGCTGTATTAAAAAACATCACATTTTTAAATATAGTGTTATGTCAGAACATCACCTGGGAAAGTTCTCACAGGAAACCTCCGGGTCACATACATTATCTTTGAGAATTTCCTTAATCAAGGCCCTGCTCCTTACACTTGCAGGCTCAAATGCTTAACTTTTTCAGGGCGCATAAGCAGATTCATCTCTCCAAGAGACACTCAGGGTAATTCCCTCACTGAATCAGTCAAAGGACTGTTATATAGGCCCCAGTGTAATACAACATCACACAGATACAGACGTACATAGATATACAGTGTAATATAAATCCCAGTGCAATACCACTTTACATGTGCCAGAATACTCGTGCACTTGATAGGTACATTCTTTCTTGAAATTAAGAAATATTGAATGCAACTTCTTTAATTTATCTTACTGATATCATTGCATATATTCACAAAGTATGTAAAAGAGACACAGCATTACTTGTAGAGCAAAACAGAGCCAACAGCTTAAATTAATGACATGCTTATTAAAGTATAGTAAAATGGAAACCCATAATATGATTAAGAAATGAGTCTTTATGTTCTAAACCAAAAGCCTTTGCCTTTTTTTAAAAAACTATTTTCAGTCTTGCTTTTTTAAAAGGATACATGGAAAGTAAAACCATAATCAGAATATTTTAAGTTATAAATTTATGGTGAGAAATACTTTTACTTTGGCAATCAGAATACTCATATCCAGATGCCCGCTAATTTTTTCTCTAAGTGCAGACCTACATGGGGAACCAAATAATATCCCAGAGCTTGTTCAATGAGCATGAAATTAGATCAAGAGGATTTAGTTAGCTAAATCAATGTTTAATGGCATCAGGATAAAAAAAATTTGTGTCTCCATTTGTAGATAATGGAGATGGTCTTTTTATGAGGCCTGTAATACTTGAAGGCTGTTGGCTACAACCTGCTGCAGCCT
Source organism: Mormoops blainvillei (assembly GCA_004026545.1). Lineage (NCBI taxonomy): Eukaryota > Metazoa > Chordata > Mammalia > Chiroptera > Mormoopidae > Mormoops > Mormoops blainvillei. The sequence continues at coordinate 29,342 of PVJD01004063.1, read as the reverse complement.
TCTCTTCAGAAACCATGGTTTAGTAAATGGGACCACACAGTGGAAAAGCCTTTTAGCTGGGGCAGTTTCCCTCCCCTGGGAAAGCGGCGTGGGCACATCCAAAGTTTATTTCTGTAACTTTCCTTTCTCTAGACTTCAATGCTGACTATTCCCCTTATGGATGGGCAAAATCTTTCCTTGATACCTTTATTCAGGATACAGTTTGGTGAATATTTGAAGCAACTTAACATTTCCCAGCATTGATACATGTATACAAAAATTTTAGGTTCATTTAACTCTCTAGGGACAATCTTATATTCCTTATTTCCAAATTCTTCTGGAAAACTTTACCTTACAGCCTCATGTAATCAGTCTGCAGGTTCTCTTGCACATTATTCTTCAGTTCCTTAGGAATTGATTACAAAAGAGAGAAAGTGGATGTCAGTTACAGGATGTTTAAGTCTTGTGGCTCACCATAGCCGACTGGACTACAAGTTATCCGGGAACCTTCACAGTGAGCCATAAGAAGAATGTAGGGCCAACGAGGAACAAATCCAAATGTAGAACTTGCCCTGAATGAGACAATCCAAAATTCACACCCACAGTGAAATCATGACATCAGGAAAAGGTAATATTTGAAATCTCGTAGTTGCCAATATTCTGGTATTTTGAGTGATATCTTAGTTTGGATTAGGACCCTAACGAGTGGCTAGATAAATGTGATAACGTGCCAATTTCTCAGAGAGAAGGTAGATGGCTAATTCATAGTAAACATTAAACAAAACAAAGTTGGCATAGCAAGATCAATAGCAGACAAAATAAAATTGAGGGCAAATAGCATTAATGGAGATAAAAAGGGAACCTACATAATATTAAAACAATCCACCAAACAGGCTATTATAACTGACCTTACATATACCTAAAAAGATATCTTTGAATAGATAAAAGAATTTCAAGAAAAATACTGATGAAGTCTCAGGTAAAATGAGATATTTTAAGATTCCTCTTTCTGAAAATGACGAAACGGATGAAAAAAGGTAAAAGGGTATATAAATTTTAACACATGTAAATAGCTCTCATTATTAGATACCTTTAGAACAGTGTACTGACTCCCCAAAAACTAAATCACAGTTCTTTCCAAGCACAAATAGAAGCTTTTACATACATTTATTTAGTGTTAGATCACAAAGAAATCTCAACAAGTATAAAAAGATCACCACCACACAGACCATGTTCTCTGACTATACTAAGTAAGAAACGAATAATAAAAATGCAATACAGTACATATTTGGAAACTGAAACCATATTTTTAAATGTCTTTTAGGTTAAAGAATAAAATAGAGACAGACATAGAGGGCAAGCTGGCAGCTGGGTGCGGGGGGGGCAGTGGCTAGGGGGTAAAGGGATTGAGCAAAAAGGAAAAAAGACTCATGGTGTGGTGATTACAGGAGAAGGAGGTTATAAAGGGGGTAAATGGTAATGGAAAAAATACAATAAAAATGAATAAACCTCTAAATAAAGTATGCAATAAAGATTAAATCATTAAAAAATGTATTGGTTAAAAAGCAAAGGGGAAATTATGAAATATTTAGAATTGAGCAGCAATGAAAAAATTGCATTTAAAAAACTAGTGGAATGAATCTAATGCAATATTAAGAAGTAAGTTTATAATCTGAAATTGATTTGTTAAAAAATAAAAGTGATTCAAATTAACTGGTAAATCAGCAAAAGAGCAGAGTAAAACCAAAGAAAAAATAAGCAAGAAGAAAAGTTATGAAATAGAAAAAAATTATAGAAGTTATAAATGAAAGTTGGCATATTAGAAAAACTAGTATAAAAACAGAATACTGATCAAAAAAGAGAAGAGAGAGAACAAATTAAAAACATCAGAAGTTTTTTTAAAAAGGTAAATAAAATGACTGGAAGAGTAGATATTCTTAAAATCATAATAGTATAAAAGTGACAATATTTTTTTAATTTTAAAGAAACATTTACTTTTCTAGAAAAATATGCATTATCCAAAAAGAATAGTGAAAAATTTAAGGGATCATCAATATACAAAAACATAAATCATCAATCAAAAACCAGTTCCTATGAAAAGTATATGAACCAGAGGCCATTTTAGAAATGATTCTACAACCTCTCAATATACAGATAATCCCCATGTTGTGAAACTTATTCAAAAGACTTGAAAAAAGAAAAACCTACCCAACTCATTTCATGAACTTCGCATAAGTATGATTCTCAAGCCAGAGAAGGTTATTCATGAAGCTTGACAAATAGATACTGAAGTGGATATCTAAGGGTAAAGAGCCAAAAATAATTACGACAAGTTTGAAGGAGAAAGAGAAAAAAGGAGGAAGTAGACAATGGAAATATACCTACAGATAAATGGAACTTTTACAGGCAGCTAAATATTTGCACTTTGATGAGTAACGAAGAGTTTATTTAATAAAAAGAGCCAGGTCACTTTGCCACCTTTATTGAAAACAATTTCTTGTTTGTCTATAGATAGAAAGATCAAGTAGAGTAAGAAAATTAGATTGCTCTCCACACCACTTACTAAGCCAGTTCTAACCAGCTTAATAAACTATTATATAAAAGATAGAGCTTTTAGGAAAAATTTTAGATAATATTCTATGGTCATAGTAAAGAAGAATATGACTTAAATAACAAACATAAGGGGGGAGTAAATTGACTTTATTATAGTTTAAAACTATACTATAACAATTGATCATGTAAACCTAGCTGAAAGATATTCATTTAATTCCAAAACACTTTGAAAAGATAACTGTATAGTGTATAACAGATGAGAAGAAAGTATCCAGAATAAAAGAAAACAATAAGAAAACTGCAATTACCCAACAGAAAAATGAGAAAAAGTATGAACATTCACAGATGGGAAAAGCCCAATGGTCAATAAATATATGAACATATACCCAACTTCCTCCACTTGACTCAAGAAAATTCAAATTAAAAATAACATAACATTTTACCCCCAGTTAATCATCCTGCATATCATCCAACAGTATCATGCACTCATCTCCCAAATACCCATATGCGTGTTGAATTTGTATGCATTTGTGCCAGTAGAACACTACTACTGGTAATACAGCATTCAATAAAACCCATTCTCTACTCTCAGATAGTTTATAATCTAGTAAAAAGAGGTTAATAGTAGAAATACGCATATGAGTAAAACATATTCAAATGGATAGTACAGTGAAGAAAGAGCAGAAAAAATAAAGGGAACAGAAATTTGAGATGTTGGAGGAAGGGTTTCCATTTTACCTAAAGTGGAAAGGAAAGGTATGAAATAAAAGAAAATATGCAAGCAGAGACTTAAGTAAAAATGAGGCAACAAGCAATGTTGACATCTGGTATGTGTGAATTTTCAGTAAGTAAGTGAAAGTAAGTGAAAGACCCTGAGCTCCTTCATATTTTCAAGGAACAATGGAGAAGTCCATACACCTGAAACAGAATGTGCAAGAGGAAAATCAGTAGAAGATAAGGTCAGGGAGGTGCAGAGAGATGAGTTCACATGGGTTTGATGAGATTGTAAGAACCTGAGGATTGCAGTTTGAGTTAGACAAAATAGAAAGACTTCAATAAATCTGAAAGGGAGTATATAACGATGGCCATTAATTTCATTTGTCAACTTGACTGAATCATGGGGTGCCCAGATATTGGTTAAATATTATTCTTAAATGTGTCTGTGAGGGTATTTCTGGATAAAATTAACAATTGAAACTGCTAAACTTAGAAGAATACCCTCCTCCATTGAGGGCCTGAAGAGAACAAAAAGGCAACGGGTGGGGGAATTCATTTTGTCAACATGACTACTGATTTGGGACATCAGTCTTCTGCTCTCAGACTGGGAGGGACTTATACCATAAGCTCTGATTCTCAGGCCTTTGGATTAGGACTGGAACTACATCGCCAGCTTTCCCAGGTTTCTAGTTAGCAGATGGCCAATGTGGGACCTCTCAGCCCCCATACTCATGCTTGCCAATTATAATAAATCACTTTCCTAGATTAGATAGATAGATAGGTAGATGACAGATGATAGACAGATAGATAGATAGGCAGGTGTAAAGGAAGAGGTGCAAGAGGGAAGGAGAGAGAGAGAGACTCTATTGGTTCTTTTTCTCTAGAGAACCCTGACTAATACAATGACTTACAGTAAATTCTTTCCATTTATGGAGAGAAGGTAGAAAGCCCTCCCCTGGCAGCCCTACTGGAGTCAGAATCAAGACAAGAGCCAGAGGTAAAGCAAAGGGGGGTCAAGCGAAAAGAGTCCTGTAGAAATTCTAAATACCTACAAAGAAATCTAGGAACATTATAGCAAGGAGCCTCTTTCCCCAAAGCCGGAGAGAAGTTACAAGATTATAGGAATAGCCTTGGGGAGGGGTTGGATGGAGGAGGAAGGAAGTATAGCACGGGTACAGGGAGGGGGCTAGAGACATGAGCCTAAAACAATTTCCCATGCCCTGTGCATAGGGGTTAGAAATTTCTGCATCCTTAGAAGGGGTTTATGGAGGTTCTGAGGAGACTGGCAAAATAGTAGAGGCCTAGAATCAAGATCAAGAAATTTCGGTGAGGCTTTAGTATGCTTGCATGCAAATAGCTGGGACCACAGACTTCAGTAGTGTTTGCCTTCATGACAACCAAAAAGGCCGGATGAACTAGTCACTATCCTCACTGCCACCAATCCAACCAGAGCCTCTCTGGGAATGGAGGAGGAAATCTGAAAGACTAGCATTTTTATATAAGAGACTCTCTTAAATATGAAAAAGCTGGAAGACCGTGGATTGTTGAGATTTCTTCCCACCACCCCTCCCTGCACACTTCTCAGAGATGGGGGAGGCCTTAAGAGCAGTTACACTTAGACTACACACTTTAGTTGTGACTTATAAATTGTGATCCTGCTACATATCTACATTTTAGAACTCCAGTTTCATATATTATTTATCAAAGATCCATGTTAGCCATTACAATAAGTTTTCTCACTTTGTATGAACAGTTATGAAACCAACAATGTCTAGTTTAAGAAGTAACGATGCTTAATACTAGCTTGACTTTATAATGAAGTCTAGTTTAATTGTTTGAAAGTGTGATAGAGCAACTACCACAAACTACTTGTTAGGCAAAATCTGTTACCATTGGGCCACTTGCTTAAGTGCTTAATATTCTCCCCTAACCCAACTTACTGAATGGGTCCACTAAAAGCATGAGCTGTATTAGTCCTGTAAATTATTAGCTAACCATTAAACTAGCTGACTACACTCTTCCTAAGATTTACTGTCTATACTGAACTGAAAACAAGCACTGGACCTAAGGCCAAATGAGGAACTTTCTCATTTTCTCCCTCTTCATTTAAGCCCAAGTCAGATATATTTTGAAAGTAATGTTTGGATAAAATCAGAAAACCAAACTAAATGAGGTCCTTCTCATGTTATTACTCTGAAACTTCCATTGCTATTTTTGCATGCACTTTTCTTTCCCTCTTCCTAACAATCCTTATAACTTTATCCTGACTGGGGTTCTTCTGTGTTAAAGCAGATAAGCAAAAGTGAATCTTTATATTAGCCGGAAGGCAGCAGGCAAGAGAAGAAAAAAGAAGTGTTGGTCACAATTGAAGGACATGATTTTCAATAGTAGTTCAGACATTTCAGAAAAGCTTACTCATCTCCTTTCATATCTGCTAGTATGACCACCTTATTCTTCTTTTGCAGATTGCCTTCAGGGTTATCTGCTGTTTGATTATCATTACACAAGTCAGGTCTGCTCAGGATCATGTCAATGTATCCCTGTGTCCTTATTCTAACTCCCCATTGCTTCTTCCCAGCCCTTTGCTCTGAGTCCTAACCGTACATCATGTAATAGTAGCTGGATGCCGCCTTACATCACTTTCTCTCTTACTATGAATACTAAAGTTATGCAAACCCCAGAAGACTGTCTCAGGTTATGTGGTTTTAATGTAACATCGAAACAAATACTGAGCTTGCAGTGGGGAGTAAACCAGGCATCCTTAGAAAGTGTTATATCTACAGTTTATTACACTGGGATTACTGTTCATGTAACAAAATATAATTTCAAAAAACTGAATTGTGTTTTATAAATATCTTATAAATAAATCCGTACTTTAAAAAACATGCTGTTTTAACTTTATCTGGACTCTTACCCTCTGTCCCCCAGTTTAACAGCTTGGCTTTCCATTGTCTAAGTATCTGTCTTACATTTGAATAATTCGATTAAATCAGATTTTCTAAAGCTTTTATTAGGTTATTTTAAAATTGTATAAATAATGTAAAGTAAGCCTAATTTCATATTAGATACCTTCTATGGTGGCTCATACAGCTCAAGTTTTTCTTCTTTTTTCTTTTTTTTTTTTAATTAAGGCTATCCTAGCAGTCATTTCTGACTTCTGTGGCACCTTTCTGCAAATCCTATCCACTCTACTGCTACACTGAGGTTCATTTGTGTCATTCAAATCTTTGCTCTTTAAATATCCACTTATAAATTTATTATGGCAATACATTCATATCTTTACATTTAATCTGAAATTTCGATAACAAGCAGAGATAGAATAAGTGAGTAGCAGACACACTTGACAAAATTACAATGCTCTCCTGACAGTGCCCGTATGAACAATTACAATGACAGAGTAGCATTTTAATTTTGTCAAGTTCTCCTTTCTCCTTTTCACTCTTTATTTCCCCTTCTCTGGCTTACTGTGGAGCCTTTGATAAAAGATCCAGAATTTAAGTGTCCAACATCCTCACAAAAATGTCGGAGGATGTTTTAAAATCATGGGTTTTGAATGACAGAGATGAACTTCGCTGCAGCACTGCTGCAGCGGGGAATTTATCATTTTGTTAATTAAGAAGGGTTTTCCAATAGTCACTCCAGAAATTGCCTCTGGAATATCATTAATTAACAACCCCTCTTCCACCACTGGGAGGGAGGGGGAAGGCCAAGCAGCAAAACTGACAAAGAAGTAACTATTCAAATGCACACACATACCAATTTGAAAAGCAGCAGACAAATTTGGAAAGGAGGAGGAGAATTATTTTAAGCTGGTATTATAGAATCAACAAAGTTAACAAAAAAAATCCAATTCACGGCATTAAAACTATCTCGGTTCACAGGTCTTGCACTAGTCTCTAAATAAAGTCAACAGTGTAGAAACGCTATCTGAACTAAATAATTTACTATGTTTTTGGGAATTTGAGGGCATTTTCTTTTCCACGATGACTGCTTCTTTCTAAGGAGGAAGAACATGAGTCTTTTTTCTTCAGTTTTCATATTTGTTGAGTATCCAGGTAACAAACTACTTAAAATCAACCAAACAAAACTTGATAATTGGCCCCTATCCACATCTGAGCCACAGAAGAATGTAACCATGGCAACCTGTCATTTAGTGCAGACCATCTCATGTACCTTTCAGAATTTAGGTATGTGAGTATCTATCCATTCCTAAGTAGAATTATCGTGCCGGGAGCATTTTGTTCTTTATTGTAAAGGAAGTATGAAGCCAGGCTTCTAAATAATTCTCAACAAGGTGTTCAGGTGAAAGACGGGTTCAGTAGCTGTGAAAGATGCAGATACATACTCTCACCTCAAGTGCCTGCCTTCTGTTAAGAAATAAACAAGAACTGGACTTTATGAAAGGGCAATAATTAAAGCCATGATGAGAGTAGGAGGGTAAACTTGCTGAAATCTTAATTCCCCAAGTAAGAAGTTTGAATGTTAGAAAGTGGTAGCAGACTGACACAGAAACAGGCCCTCCTCAATTTCAAGTAGTTTGTTTGATCTTTACAACAGTCATGTTTAGCATATACCAGTCAGTGCTGTTTACCTCCCTTTTTTGTTGTTGTCCTTTGGTAATCAAAACTTAAAACATGACTTCACTTCTCTGTATTTCATAATACAAGAGAACTTTTTTTTTTTTCTGATTTCTAGTGATAGGGCTTAAACTGGCTAGGAGTGATCTCATAGACTCTTAATCACAGTTGTCCAAAATCAGTAAAAAGAGCTTGAAAAGCTGTCCCTTATAAAAGAGACTGAGTCTCTTTTCTTTAACCATTGAAATGCCCTCAGTCATGATTAAAATCTGTGATCAGATTTAATTCTACCACTGAAACTAATAGCCAGCTTCTCCGTTTTTATTAGAATAATTTTTGAGAGTAAGGACATAAAAAGAGAACTCAGTGAGTGAACATCTCCATTGGGAGGCTGGCAGGAATGGGAGCTGGGTGTGTTCTCTTTGTAGTCTCTTTATCAAGAGGCTATAATGGGTATCAGAAGAAAAATCAAGGGTAGATTTTGTTCTTTTATTTTTAGCATGTGTCAGCAGATCTGTGCTTCTAAATCACTGCTATGAGGGGATCACTATGAATGCGGCTGACACTTTGATCTATATACAATATCAGAGCACCTGTGACAATTCTCTAATTCTTATTCAAGTCTCAATTTCCATTCAAGTCAACAAATGTGTATTGAGCACCTATTTTGTTAAAGGTATTTTGCAATGTGTGGTGGGGCGTGCAAAGGGGCAGCAGTTGATTTTCCATGAAGCTAATATAACTTCGGGGCTCCTCCCACCCAGTTGCAAGGAACTCACAGGAACATTGGTAATGTTTTAATCCATAATTCTTATTATTTTCCTTTAAAATTATACTAAAAGTGTATGAGATTTTGGCTCCACAAAACCTAGACATGCCTCCTTGTCATCTTTCATGACAAGCACAATGGAAGCATATTAAAGACTTGGGCACTTTCCTGTGTGGAGTGATTGCAGGAGTAGCGAGGACCTGATTGACAGTGTTAGAGGCCTGGAGGCTTAAAAGGGAAAGAAGAAACATGGCCTGGGCAGTATAGCAATGAAACCTGTAATAATTGAAAGAAATCTCCACTTTAGTGCTTGGGGCACCTATATTTGAAATTGTTTTAATAGGTAAAATTTCTTAGCATTAAGTTAAAGAAATCATTTGGGAAATTCTCTTTTGCTAGCAGGTGTATGAAGTTTAAAGTAAAAGAATATAATTGAAATAAAATAAAATTTGTGTAATATATAGGCAATTACAATCCTAATATCTACCACTTCTTGGTTATGTGTTTTGTGTTGGGCAGCATGTAAAAAAATGATGTGCATTAAACTCTCATAGACATTATTATCTACATTTTACAGAGGATCCCGGAGATTAGACAGACAGTCATACCACTTGTAACCATTTAAAATCTCATTAGGAAAAAAAAAAACATTTTTAAGTCAGTATTCTGTCATAATAAATACATGCACTCTTGATGTGGGATTTTTAATTAATAAGACCCCACCTTGAAAGCAATTTCACAATATGAAATTTTGGCTATAAAATTTTCATATTTTTAACCCAATAATTTCATTTCTAGATTAACCTAAATAAATCATCTAAAATCAAATGATGCTTTATATCTAAAAATGCTTTTTCAGTAGCATTTATAATAAGAAATAGCAAATATCTAAAATTAGATACAATTATAGTGGAAAGAGAGGCAAATTTATATGTTAGAATATGGGGCCATTAAAAGTTTAGTTTAAAGTTTTACTTAACATTATGATAAAAATATTAAACATATAAAATGCATTTTAGAAAAGATTGGAAGAAATACGACAAACTGTAGTAGTTGTTTGAGATTTCGACCATCCAGGGGTTTAAGGTTTTCTGTGCAATTAAAGGCATAAGGCTGAAATTGGGCGATAAGACATTTTTGAAGCTCCAAAGGAGAGTCATGAAAATAATGATGAAAATGAAAGTAAACACAATAGCATTAGATGAGATTGGGGTGTATTATTTTTTCAACTTTTTGCAGCTTTTATGGACTTTTGAAATCCTCCGTTTTGAGTTTATATTGTTTCTAATAAAAATATTTTTAAATAGGGAGGTGTCATTGAAAAGTAAAGATATCAGAGGATTTCATGAGGCAGTGAGATTTCACTTGGATCTTAAAATGTCACGAAGATTTATCTGAAGAAAGAGGAAAAGGCAATCCAGGGCCAGAAGGAGTAAAAACCTGGAGTTGAGAATGCACAGGCTACCTCTGTGAAGCAATGCCTTAATTTGATGAAATGCAGGATTCACTTTGGAAAGATAGAAAATAAAGTTTTAGTTATTCGTGTGCAATCAGATTATTGTGCAATTTGATACGAGCTTGAGGAAGCTGAATCTTATATAGTAAGAAATTGTAGATCAATACAGGCTACTGAGCCAAGGGCTGGCTTGTAAACTGGCCCTGTAGGAAGAAGGGAGTGTAGAGTGTAGAAGGCCCGGGAGATCCAGGAGACTGAAAGCCGGGCATTCAGCTGTCAGTGTCAAAGCACATGGGTGATTAGTTCTGAAGCTAGTTTATCTATAAGGTAATGGCTAGAAATGTATAGACATCCAAGAAGGTTTAGAGGAAGAATAAACAGGATTTGATGAAAATGAATGTATGAAATAAAATTAATGTGAGGATATAGTTATTTCAGAGACTCAGTTCTAGTGACTTTAATGGTATCATTTTTTTAAAGGAGAAACACATTATTTGGGAAAAAAATCTTAAATTTTAATATGTTTAGTTTGAGGAGATAATCCACCAAGGGATTATCCCCAAAGCAGTGAGATACAAACCTCTAAAGCTGAGGTAAATGCAAACCTTCTCTTATGGCTCAAACAAAGCTATGAGCCAGAAGAGAGGGAAAACATTGTGAATTCTGCCTAGTAGCATCGGAGGGTGTTAGTAGGCACTCATTTTGTGTCGCTTTGCACACAGCCTTCACAGACTTAAGTCAGCCTTTGGGAACCTAACCTAGTTACAAATAGAAGACATTCTGTAAAAAAGGGCCACCAGCCTGGAGGGGAAAGTCAGAACCAGGATTCCTAGTGGGTCCAGGGAAAGCATGCGAAACAGAAGGGGAAATGGCCAAGAATTAAATTCTAGGAATGTCCGCTGATAAGAAAAAAAGAAAGAAGAATTGCAAAACACAGCACCTTTAACAATTTAAAACCCCAAAATGTGAAAATAAGTTTTCAGGTCAGATGTGAACGACACATTGAAACCCTGGAAAGAGAAAACCAGGAAAACAACAACGAAATAAACCTTCTTAGCCAGAATTCAGAGCACATTGCTCATTGAAACACAAGAAGAAAACCTCAAAATAAACCAGTATGAGTATGTGTTTCACGAGAAATCTATTACTGAAACGAAAATTCTCTGGAAGAAATAAGAAGCAGGTATCACTTGGTTTCAAACCCAATGACCAAGAGATTAAGACTAAAGAGTATATTTACTTGGGAAGAAGCCCAATTAGCTGAATTAACCTGTAATATTGAAATTGAAGTGGTTATGTTTTCCTTCTAAAAAATACATATAATCAAAAGGACATTAAAAAGAATCACCTGCATAAGCTATCAAAATTTCAAGTCCTTTTATGCCTACTTCTAAAGATAACAAATACAATGAACTGCTTTCTCTACAACTATGCCTACTTTAGCCATAATTTTATTAATTTTATTTGCTTATTCCTAATTTTATTAAATTTATTGGGTGACACTGGTTAATAAGATTATATAAGATTCAAGTGTATAATTCTGTAATGTACCAGCTGTATACCGTGTTCACCACCCAAAGACAAGTCTTCTGTCACCATATACTTAATCCCCTTTATTCTCTTCTACCCCTCCCACCCCTTTTCCCTCTGGCAACCACCATGCTGTTGTCTATGAGTCTTTTGGTATGTTTGTCTTGTTTGCTCATTTGTTGCTTTCTGTATATCCTACATATAAGTGAAATCATATGACTGACTTTTTTGTCTAACTTATTTTGCTCACCATGATATTCTCAAGATCTATCCACGTTGTCACAAATGGCAGTATTTCATCGTTTCTTATGGCTGAGGAGTATCTCATTGTATACATGTAGCACATCTTCTTTATCCAGTCATCCATCAAAAGACACTGACTTCCAACCCTGTCAGATGCCTGACAAAAATGCTAGAAGTGGTGAAACACTTTGATCCCTGCTGTTCCTTCAATACACATCTGCATGGGCTACTCTCTCTTTCTGAAACATTCTGACCCCAGATTTCTTCATGGCTATCCTTACCTTCTTCAAGTTTTTGTTCCAATGTCATCACAATGAGGACTAATCTGAAGTTAAAATTGTAACCCCATCCTCCTGACCTGGCTCTAAATTTTATTTTATCCGTAGCACTCATCACTTTCTAAAATACTACAATTCACTTATTTATTATTTGAATATTTATTGTCTGCCTTCTACTAAAAATATAAATTCTAAGGCAGAGATCCTTGAGTTTTATTCAATAATGTTTTCCAACCACCAAGACAGCACCTAGTATGTAGTAGACCTTTCAAAAATAATTATTAAATGAATGTATTCCAGCAGCATGAAGAGGCGTTACTAAAACTATCTTCTTTTTTAAATTAAATTTATTGAGGTAACATTGGCTTATAAGTTTATATAGGCTTCAAGTATACATTTCTGTGATACATGATCTGTATATTGCATTGAGTGTCCACCACCCAAAGTCAAATTATCTTCTGTCACCATATATTTTGTCTTCTGTACCCCAAACTATCCCCTACCCCAAATTCCTTCTAGTAACCACTATACTGTTTTTTGTGTCTATGAGTTTCAGTTTTATACCCCACATATTAATGAAATCATATGGTTCTTAGCTTTTTTCTGACTGACTTATTTCACATAGGATGATAGTCTCAGGTTCTATCCATGTTGTTGCAAATGGCAGTATTTCATCTTTTCTTATGGCTGAGTTGTATTCTTTTGAATATATACCACATCTTCTTTATCCAATCATCTATTGAAGGACACTTTGGTTGTTTCCATGTCTTGGTCACTGTGAATAATGCTACAGCGAACATAGGAGTGCATATATCTTTGTTAATAAGTGTTTTCGAGTTTTCCAAGTAGGTAACCAAAAGAGGGTTGCTGGGTCATATGGTAACTCTATTCTTAATTTTTTAGGAACCTCCATAGTGTTTTTCCATAGTGGCTGTACCAGTTTACAGTCTCATCAGCAGTGAATGTGGGAGGGTTCCTTTTTCCCCACAACCTCTCCAACACTTGTTATTACTTGTCTTGTTGATGATAGCCATTCCAACAGACATGAGGTTGTACCTAATTTTGGTTTTGATTTGCATTTCTCATATAGCTAATGAAGCTGAGACTCTTCATATATCTGTTGTCCACTTGTATGTCTTCTTTGGAAAAGTGTCATTTCAGGTCCTCTGCCCATATTTTAATTGGATTGTTTTTGTTGTCATTGTTGAGCTGTTTAAGTTATTTATATATTTCAGATATTAGCCCCTTATCAAAGGCATTGTTTGCAAATATGTTGTTCCATTTGGTTGGTTGCCTTTTTGTTTTGCTGATGGCTTCTTTTGCTGTGCAGAAACTTTTTAGCTTGATACAGTCCCATTCATTTGTTTTTTCCTTGCTTCCCTTACCTTTAGGGTCAAATTCATAAAATCTGCTCTAAGACCAACACCCATAAGTTTGGTACATATCATTACTTCTACGCATTTTAATGTCTCATATCTTATATTTAGTTTATTAATCTATTTTCAGTTAATTGTTGTGTATGCTAACAAATAGCAGTTTATTTTCATTCTTTTGAATTTGGCTTTCCAATTTCTCCGGCAGCATTTATCGAAGAGGTTTTCTTTTCTCCAATGTATGGTTTTGGTTCCTTTGTCAAAAATTACATGCCAATATATATATGTGGATTTATTTCTCGGCTCTCAATTCTGTTCCATTGGTCTGTGTGTCTGATTTTTCTGCCAATTCCATGCTGTTTTTATTACTGTAACTTTGTAGTATAATTTGAAGTCAGGGAGTATGATACCTCTGGCTTTGTTCTTTTCTTTCAGGGTTGCTTTGGCTATTCACAGTCTTTTGTGGTTCCACACAAATCTGAAGACTTTTTTGTTCTATATTGCTTTGACAGATGCAGTTGGGACTTTGATGGGGATTGCACTAAACCTGTAATTGCTTTGGGTAATATGGTCATTTTAATGATGTCCATTAGTCCAGTCCATGAACACAAATGCTCTTTCCATTCCTGTGTGTCTTTGTCAATTTCTTTTAATAATGTCTTCTAGTTTTCAGTGTCTAGGTCCTTCACATTCTTTGTTAAGTTTATTCCTAGGTATTTTATTTTTGTTGCAAATACAAATGAATTTTTTTTTGAAATGTCATTGTTAGTAACATAGGAATGTAATAAAATTTTTGTACATTGATTTTGTAACCTGCACCTCTACTCTATTTGTTTATTGTTTCTAATAGCTTTTTGATAGAGTCTTTAGGGTTTCCTATATTAAGAATCATTCCATTTGCAAAAAGTGACAGTTTTGCTTCTTCCTTTCTAATTTGGATGCTCTCTTGCCTGATTGCTCTGGCTAGGACCTCCAGTATTATGTTAAAGAACAGCGATGAGGAGAAGGGGGCTTGGAAGACTGGATGGAAAAAATAAAGGGATTAAGGAGTAAAACTTTATAGTTACAAAACAGTCCCAGGGATGTAAAGTAAAGCATAAGGAATATAGTAAAAAATATTGTAATAATAATATTTAGTGCCAGGTGGGTGCTTTATATATCAGGGAGGGAGAACACTTTCTAAGTATATTATTGTCTAACCACCCTTCAGTACACCTGAAACTAATACAAAATGATATTGAATGTAAACTGTAATTGAAAAATAAAATAAAAAAAACACACACAAAAACGGGTGAGAGTGGGCATCCTTTTCTTATTCCTGATCTTGGAAGAAAAGCTTTCAGTTTTTCACCATTGAGAGCCAACATGTTATGAAGATCCACTATATTCATTGTCATAGAATCCTGCATTTATGCATTCTCAAGTACAATTTTACTTTCACTTGAATTAAAGCTAATATTTTCTCTCTCCTAATGGCCAGATCTCTAGAGGTTAAGTTAAATTGAAGCTGGACAGAGGTACCAAGTCTCAAGAGCACTTATTGGGAATCTGGGCATGTCTTGTTACCAGGGTTACAGTAAAACAGGAGCACCATCCATGGAGGTAAGACAGTGAATCAAAATTAAAAACATTAAACTTGCTTTAATATGGAAACCAAAGAAAAGCAATGTTTCTATAAACATATTTTTATATGAATTTAACAATTGCTCACATTTTTTGTATTTTTTCAAGTCATATTTTAGAGTAATAAAGCGATGTAGATAAATTTAAAGTCCTCTATATTACTCCTACTTCCATTTCACACTTTCCCTTCCTGTAAAGGCAAACACTATAGGTGGATTTTCTATTTCAAAAACCTTTAGTGAATACTCAGTCTCACCAGTAACCACAGAAGTGAAAATTAAAATCATGAGATTATAATTTATGTACATCAGATTGGTCAGAAATTATAAAGTCAGACAAAATCATGCCCTGATGTCTGTGGGAAAACATGGATTCTGTTATACATTTAATGGGAATGTGAACTTGAAGCTATCACTTTGGGCAGGAACTTGCCAATATCTTATAAATGTAAAATGTGTTCATCCCATGACAGGGCAATTCCATGGCTAAATTGTGGAAAAGAAAAAACTATTCTTTCCTCCTGCTGGGCATATAGAAAAATCATACTCCTAAATCCCCTTGTCTTTGGGTGGGGCTAGCTCTGGCCAATGCTTGGGAAATGGAAATGATGATATCACATGTTGCTAGATATAGAATTGCCAGTGTAAGACCCTGGAGCTCTTACTTGCCTTGTCGAGATTATCTTAGAAGTATATACAAACGTGCAGGTAATAAAAGACCAAGGCGGCCTAGGGAATGTTAAGCCAAACAGGAATAAAAGTTGCCCTGGAGATTTCCCTTGAATCTGTTCAAATATTTTTGGAGTAAGAAACAAATTTCTTTTATGTTGAGCTACTGAGATTTGGAGGTGGCTTCTTATAACAGCACAAATAGCTTACCCCGATACATAATATATACATCAGAAAAAAATTCTCATATATACACAAGGAGACCTGTCCACAGGTGTATTCTTTGCAATAATACAAAATTGATCAATATTTCAGTGTTTCTGAGTGGTGAAATGGATTAGTTGTGGTATATTTATACAATGTTGTACTAATTAAAAACATGAACGAACTTAATTTATATGTATATGGGTTAATCTTCAAAACACAGTTTTGAGAGAAGCAAGTTGCTGAATAATATGTATGATATGATAACTCTAGAATATAAACTCAATTAATGCAAAAAATCCACCATCTTATTCCCAGTGTTTAAACCTTACCGTAGGTAACAGTTATGACTCAATAAATGCTTGTTAAAAGAATAAATAAATGATTATTGTTTTGAAAATTTAGAAATGTATTATATACTACATAATACCTATGGATTCATATATACAGTAAAGAGTTTAAAAATATGTACTGGAAACATCATTTGTTAGCTCATTTTTAGTTAAATATAGTAGCTATAAGATTAATTGCCTTATAATTCCCAAATTAATCTTTCCCTCTGTTAGGACATTCTGATTGGACATTGAATGTTGACATTAGGCTACTTCATCCTTCAGTGCCATGGTCTCCTCACTAGAAACGTAAAGATTGAAACAGTACCTACTTAGTAATATTTTTTGTGATGATGAAATTAGATAATATGTACCGGGTGCTTAGAATAGGGTGCACCATAAAGTCAGCGACCAACAAAGACAAGTTGTTATTATTACTAGTATTATTGTTGGCATTAGTCCTTATCTGACCCTTAAAAGGGAGATAAGACTATTTTCTGAATTTTTTGCATATGAATCATGATCTATGTACCTACAGAAATTAACAAATATAATTTCCTTTATATTTGACAATTACTTGGCAGTATATTAGGTTTGTAAATAATTGTTTTAATATTTACACATTTATAACATCAAAGCGTCCAGCAGTATGCCTAAACTTGCGAAAGTGAGTTACTAAGGGAAATGAAACTAGGCTAAGGAGAGGTTTTGAGACATTAACTTCCCTTTCTTCCTAATAGTTTCTGCAATTATTCTATTTCACACTACAAAGATGGAGAAAATATATTTCTTTTGTGTTATACCAAGTGAAATATTGCCATTAGCCAGCTGAAATTTAGAGGTTAACTTTAATTGACTATGTGTAGAAGTTCAAAATCAAAAGCTATTTTCTCCACTGATAAGAATGAACTTCAGTTTGGGGTTGCAGAATTAGAGTGACACCTGAACAAGCCAATGCCCCTCTCCCCAAACTTCTTGATTATCTACATGGAGTCTTTCTCATTAACCCTTCCCAATGATATATTTCCCTTTCTTTTCTCATTAACAACAACTTAGAATTCTAATATGCAGATAAATTAAATCAGCCAGAGTTAATCTTTCGTAATTTGTAATAATAAGATTGAACATTGATTCCCATGTTGTTTTGTTCTATCTTGAGTCAAGTTAGAAGTTGCATTCGATGGTCCATAATCTGCCCACCAGATATTTAACTTTCGCTTAGATAGAGTGTTTATTCTGGGAGCATATATTATAATAGCAAGGAAGTTATAGTGGATATCTAAAACAAATATCAGTTTATAATGTCCTACTTTAAATGGACCTGGTATTTTTACTGTTTCTTGAACTTTTTTGACTGCTCAAGTTGAGCCTGTAATTAGAATAGGATATATAAATTATAAAAAAAATTTAGACTCCCAAAAATCAGTCAAAGAAACTTACCTTACAGTCAAAATTCAGTGCGAAAGCTAGTAACATATTCTATGTCTATTGTACAGTTTTGTTTGTATTCTTTGAACACATCTCTTTTCTGTGGTAATGGTTAATAATAATTAATAAGTATGTTTGTTGAAAATAAAACAGATAAATATTAGGGATTTTAATTTTCAGAAAGCAAATATTGCTTTGCTACTAAACTTTATCCTTGGAGAGTTGTATATCTAGTTGGTTTTGAAAGAAATAAAAGCTCATTAACAAAATATTTTTTACCCAAGCCATTATAACTTCATCATTTTGAATCACAGCTCATTAAAACAATTATAATCAAATGTTTCATTTCTTCTTCCCTTGTGAGAAACAACTGAAAAGGTTATGTTTGTTTTTCTTTATCTAAATCTCTGGGGCGATATAAACAGGCTACATAGATTTGTGTGCTGTTTTTCATTTATGTTTCAATGTGTCTCTGATGCTAGTTTCAGCTATTTTGTATTTATTTTAATATTATTTCCACAGAATTTCAGAACTTGACATTATGAGCACAGTTAAATTAACAAGATATTTAATACCATCCTCTCAAAATTCAAATATTGGCAGGTGATTGCTTAATGGGATTCAGTTACACTCTCCTGCAGGTGTATTCTATTTTGAATCTTTCCAAAGCTGAAAGAGAATAAATTCTCAGTGGTTAGTTTTAAATCTTCTTTTATACTTGGAAGTACACTATAGCACAGCACATTACCTGAGCAAACATGGGCAATGAATAAATAAATAAAGCCGATGCTCTGGCTGCAAGTAATTCAGCTAATCCAGGACTGAATTTGAGTAATTAGTTATCCAAAATCAGATATATATATTTACACAAAAGTCTTTCTTTTTCTCAAATAAGTACTATTTAACCTTCTGCATTAGTTAGGATATGATAAGCTATGCTCTGACAACAAACAGTCCCACAATCTCAGAGGCTTAATACAATGAGTTTATTTTTCTGTTATGCTAAACCAGTTACAAATCCAAGTAACTCTTGATTCAGCTATCCTCCAATCAGGGACCTGGAAATCTAGGCTGATTTGATTGTATGATTTACCATCTCAGTCCCTCAAAATGCCAGGGATTGCCTTCACAATCCCTCCGACAGAGGAAAGAGCCTGGAGAATCCAGTAGAAGAATATTTCACTGCCTCAGAGTATGAGTATCACATATGCTTTTTGTTCACATTACATTACTTAGAATTAGAATCTAATCTCATCGATCCACAAGGTAACTGAGAAGTATAGTTTTCCTAAAGAGGAAAAGGGGAATGAGATATTGATAAATCATAGTGGTGTCCATCATAATTAATTTCAGCTCCTCATCCAACTAGAAAAGGAAACACTTAAGTAGGTTCAAGGATATTTTCCCAGACACTCACATTGTAAAGTCTAATGGCCTGAATCTAAGACCCACCCTCTCTGCACTGGGGACTGTAGAAATCTCCTTTAAGCATGCCAAAGAGCAAAGGGCGAAAGGGTTACTATATGTCTTCTTACATCACAAAATATGGTGTTTTTACTTTGTAATGGCTCTACAATTTCTACATAAGAATACTTTAAAAATAGAAATGTCTTGGAAGATGGAGCTAGAACATTTACCTTAAAGGAGAATTTTCATAGCAAGCACATTCTTACTTGCCAAATTTTATGCTGATGGACATTAGTGGGATGCTAAATGGCTGTCATTGATTACAGTGTGGGCTCTGACATCTTTTATCTAAACTTTAAGTTTAATTTATATTAATCTGTGACTATTAATATGTACTAACCTTTAACATTTTCAACTGAATATATTCATCTACCTGTTAATCTTAGATACCACATAGATTACTAAAGTGACCTGTGCTGAAAGCAATAGCAACTTGCTTCCCATGGTCCTCACTGCCAACTTTGTGCACTCCGTCCTACACATTAAGCTGTGTTACCATACAGTTTTGTGATTAGTATTCCATGAACCAACTTCTCTATGATGTTGTAAACTGCAAAGCACTTAGGTATGCAAGCATAATTCAGATGCCTCCAATATGGCATTCTGCAAAATAGCAGTGAAGGCAATGATTCCAATTCTAAAATACTTTAGAATTACAAAATCCACAGCTACATTAAAAATCACTTGTTTCCATTCAGTACTAATTCTTTGATTTTACTGAGCACCTACTATAATCCAGGTACTACTACAAATACCTACACTAAGTACCTACTAGCACATATCTCAGAATTACTAATCCACATACTCCTGAGATAAGTACTAGAATTTTCCAGTGTTACATATAAAAAGGTTAGGTAACTTGCCCTAAAGCTACAGTTAGGTAATGGTCAAGCCAAGAGTTAAATCCAGCAACTTTATTCCAGATTGTCCTACACACCATCCTAGATGCAGTTTAGATAAAGTAGCAGTTTGCAACCACAGGAAAGACATGGGAGTAGTGCCTAAGGTTTGATTTACTATATCAAATCTATGATTTGATTTATTTCATTCTCTCCTCCTCTCTCAACCCCATCCAAAGTAGAACAATCTACTTTTCCACTTCCATCTGTAACATCTTACTGGAACCACCAGGCTTTCAGAGTAGGAAAAAATAAATAAAAGCAAAACAAACAAACCATTTACCTAAAGCACTCTTTCTTATGCTATAATGTGCTTCCAAACCTGCTCTCAAATCCCAGCTAATACTACTCAGGAAATGACTCACCAGCAGGAATATAATGCATTTTATTTGGGAATGAATCAATATCTTATGGTTCCCAATCACTAATGTCACATGAACATGAAAATAGACCAGTGCAGAGATCCTGGGAACAGTTGTGTTGGGGCATCAGGGAGAAAGACAGGACTTCAATAAGCACTTGTTACATTTCTTCCAATAATCCTCAAGTTTTCAATATATCTATAAATGTTAGCATATCAACATCAAAAATAGATACTGTTTAACTTATTGGGATGACATTGGTTAATAAAATTATATAGGTTTCAAGTGTACATCTCTATGATACATGATCTGTACATTGCATTGTATGCCTACCACCCAAAGTCAAATCAATCTTTCATTAGTGACAATTGTGGTAATCATACACACATCATTATAGCCTGTAACAAAGAACTGAATCTAGTACATGTAACTGCTCTGCTCTTTGTCAAAATCCATATCACACTTTGTCTTCCAGCTGTTATTTAATTTAAAACAGTCCTATTCTTGCTTTGGCCTGTGTAGCTCAGTTGGTTGAGCTATTATCCCATTGCCAAAGGGTTTCAGTTCGATTCCTGGCCATCGCACATAATTGGGTTACAGATCAATCCCCAGTCCAGGTGCTTATGGGAGATAACCAATACATGTTTCTCCTTCACATCAATGTTTCTCTCTCTCTCTTCCTCTCTCCCATCCTTTCTTTCTAAAAACAATGAAAAACAAAAATGTCTTTGAGTGAAGATTAAAAAAATAATGATTTTTTAAATTAATTTTTTAAGTCATTCTTTTGTGACTAGTCAAGTTCTGTTTTTTTTTAATTTTTTATTGTTGTTCAATTACATTCATCCCCATTTTTACCCCACTGCTCACCCCTACCCTGCCCACCCCCCTCCTACATTCAATCCCCCTCCCATTGTTCTTGTCCATGGGTCCTTTATACATGTTCCTTGACTTGACCTTTCCCCTTCTTTCCCCCACTATCCTTCCTGCTCCCATCTGCATTGTTTTTTGAAATAACATAAGTAATTTGGCTATTTTTATAGAGGGTCCCAATCGAGAGGCACCCAAAGAGACCCACTCCAAGACATATCACAATTAAAATAGCATATATCAAAGACAAAGAGAGAATCTTAAAGGCAACAAGGGAGAAATAGGAAGTAATATACAAGGGAGCTCCAATAAGGCTACCAGCTGACTGCTTCACAAAAACACAAGTCAGAAGGGAATGGCAACAAATATTTTGAGTAATGAAAAGCAAAGGACTGCAACCAAGACTACTCTACCCAGCAAGACTCTCAATTAAAATGGAAGGTGAAATAAGGAGTTTCTCAGACAAAAGAAGGCTAAAAGAACACACTTCTACCAAACCAGAACTGCAAGATATGCTAAAGGGACTGCTTTAAGAAGAGGAAGAAAAAGAGTGAGAGAGAGGAACACAAATACAAAGGGAAAAAAATGAATAAGTACCTATCAATAATAACTTTAAATGTAAATGGATTAAATGCTCCAATTAAAAGACAAAGAGTAGCTGAATGGATAAGAAAACAGGACCCACACATATGCTGCCTACAGGAGACCCACCTCAGAACAAAAGACCTACACAGACTGAAAATAAAGGGTTGGAAAAAAATATTCCAAACAAATGGACAGGAAAAAAAGTCGGAGTAGTAATACTTATATCAAGCAAAATAGACTTCAAAACAAAAGCCATAAAAAGGGACACAGAAGGATACTTCACAATACTCAAAGGAAGAATCCATCAAGAAGACATAAACATTGTAAACCTATATGCACCCAACATAGGAGCACCCATATATATAAGGAAAATCCTGGAGGACTTCAAGAAAGATGTAGACAGCAACACAGCTATAGTAGGGGATTTTAATACCCACTGTCAACAATGGATAGGTCATCCAAACAAAATATCAACAAGGATATTGTGGAACTGATCGATGCATTAGATCAAATGGACCTAACTGTTATATATATAACATTTCATCCTAAAGAAGCAAACCATATTCTTTTCAAATGCACATGGGACATTTTCAAAGATAGACCACATGATAGGACACAAACAAACCTCGACAAATTTAAGAAAATTGAAATCATATCAAGCATTTTCTCAGACCACAAGGGCTTAAAACTAGAAACCAACCTCAAGGAAAAAACTCAAAGACATTCATCTCATGAAGACTGAAAAGCATGCTATTAAACAATGAATGACTCAATAACAGATCAAAGAAGAAATCAAAAAGTTTCTGGAAACAAATGAAAATGAACATACAACAGTCCAAAACCTATGGGGCACATCAAAGGCAGTCCTGAGAGGAAAGTTCATAGCAATACAGGCCTACCTAAAAAAGACAGAAACATTTCAAATAAAATGTTTCTACATCTACAGGAACTGGAGAAACAACAACAAACAAAGCCCAGAGCCAGCAGAAGGAAGGACATAATCAAGGTCAGAGCAGAATTGAATGACACAGAGACTAAAAGAACAATTCAAAGGATCAATAAATCCAGGAGCTGGTTCTTTGAAAAGAGAGACAAAATCAACAAGCCTTTAAGCAGACTCATTAAGGAAAAAATGGAGAGGACTCAAATAAATAAAATCAGAAATGAAATGGGAGAATTTACAACCGATACCACAGAAATACAAAGGATAGTAAGAAATTACTATGAGCAACTACATGCCAAGAAATTTGAAAACCTAGGTAAAATGGACAAATTTCTAGAAAAATATAATGTTCCAAAACTGAATTAAGAAGAATCAGAAAGACTAAAGAGACTGATAACAGCTAGTGAAATTGAAGCAGTAATTGGAAAACTCCCAGCACACAAAATCCCTGGACTGGATGGGTTCACAGGAGAACTTTAGAAAACATTTAAGGAAGAGATAACCCTTATCCTTCTCAAACTATTCAAAAAATCCAAGAAGTGAGAAGATTCCCAAACTCTTTTTATGAAGCCAGCATCATCCTTATCCCCAAACCAGATAAAGACACAACAAAGAAAGAAATCTACAGGCCAGTATCGCTGATGGACATAGATGTTAAAATCCTCAACAAAATATCAGCAAACTGCATCCAGCAATACATTAATAAGATCCACCACAGTCAAGTGGGATTGATCCCAGGGATGCAAGGGTGGTACAATATTCACAAATCAATAAACGTAACACATCACATAAACAAAAGGAAAGACAAAAATCACATGATCATATCAACAGATGTGGAAAAAGCATTTGATAAGGTGCAGCACCCATTTATGATAAAAACACTCAGCAAAGTGGGAATAAAGGGGGCATACCTCAACATAATAAAGGTTATATATGAGAAACCTACATCCAACATCATACTCAATGGGCAAAAACTAAAAGCTTCCCCACTAAGATTGGGAACAAGAGACAAGGATGTCTGCTTTCACCACATCTATTCAATATAGTATTGCAAGTCCTAGCCACAGCCATCAGTCAAGAAAAAGAAATAAAAGGCATCCATATTGGAAAGGAGGAGGTAAAACCGTCATTGTTTGTAGATGACATGATAGTGTACATAGAAAACCCTATAAACTCCACCAAAAAACTACTCTACCTAATAAGTGAATTTGGCAAAACAGCAGGATACAAAGTCAATATTCAAAAATCTAAGGCATTTTTGTACACCAACAATGAAATATCAGAATCAGAAATCAGGGAAAAAGTCCCATTTACTATAGCAACAAGAAAAATAAAGTACCTAGGAATAAACTTAACTAAGGAGGTTAAGACCTGTACTCAAAACTACACAACACTGAAGAAAGAAATTAAGGAAGACACAAATAAATGGAACAATATACCATGTTCATGGATTGGAACAATTAATATCATCGAAATGTTCATACTACCCAAAGCAATTTATAAATTCAACACAATCCCTGTTAAAATACCATGACATATTTCACAGATAGAGAACAAACATTTCAAAAGTTCATATGGAATCATAAATGACCTTGAATAGCAGCAGCAATTTTGAGAAAGAAGAACAAAATAGGAGGGATCATAATACCTGACATCAAACTATATTATAAGGCCACTGTAATCAAAACAGTCTGGTACTGGCACAAGAACAGATGCATAGATCAATGGAACAGAATAGAGAGACCAGAAATAAACCCATGTCTCTAGGGTCAATTAATATTTGACAAAGGGGACAGAAGCATAAAATGCAGTAAAAATAGCCTCTTCAACAAATGGTTTTGGGAGATTTGGACAGGTATGTGCAAAAAAATGAAATTCGACCACGAAAATAAAATTCGACCACACACAAAAATAAACTCAAGATGTATAGAAGACTTAAATATAAGTTACGACACCATAAAAGTCCTAGAGGAGTACATAGGCAGAAAAATCTCAGATATTCCATGCAGCAATATTTTCACTGATATGTCCCCTAGAACAAGGGACATAAAGGAAAGAATAAACAAATGGGACTTTATCAAAATAGGAAGCTTCTACAAAGCTAAAGAAAACATCAGCAAAATGAAAAGGGAACCAACCGTATGGGAAAATATATTTGCCAATGATACCTCAGACAAGAGTTTGATCTCCAAAATATATAAAGAACTCATACAACTCCACTTCAGGGAGACAAACAACACAATTAAAAAATAGGCAAAGGACCTGAACAGACACTTCTCCAAGGAGGACATACACAAGGCCTAGAGACACATGAAAGGATGCTTGGCATCACTAGCCATCAGAAAGGTGCAAATTAAAACCACAATGAAATACCACTTCCCACCAGCCAGAATGATCATCATAAACAAATCAACAAACAACAAGTGCTGGTGAGGTTGTGGAGAAAAGGAAACTCTTGTACACTGTTGGTGGGAATGCAGACTGGTGCAGCCACTGTGGAAAATAGTGAATTTCCTCAAAAAACTAAAAATGGAACTGCCTTTTGACATGTCAATTCCACTACTGGGATTTTACCCTAAGCATCCTGAAAAGAAACACCAGTTCAAAAGAACCAGTGCTCATAGCAGCACAGTTTACAATAGCCAAGAATTGGAAGCAACCTAAGTGCCCATCAGTAAATGAGTGGATCAAAAAACTATGGTACATTTATTTACTCAATGGAATACTAAGCAGCAGAAAGAAAGAAAGAGCTACTACCTTTCACAATAGCATGGAAAGGACTAGAGAGTATTATGTTAAGTGAAATAAGCCAGGAGGTGAAAGACAGATATCATGTGATCTCATCTATAAGTGGAATCTAGTCAACAAAATATATAAGTAAGCAAAATATAACCAGCAACATTGAAATAAAAAACAACCTGACAATAACCAGTGTGGAAGGAGGAGGGGGATAACAGGGGAAAAGGAGAGGAAGGGTCATCAAGGCACATGCTTAAAGGACCAATCGACAAAGCCAGATGGGGCAAGGACTGAAGATGGGAGGTGGAGGTGGGTAGGGCTGGAGAAAGCAGTGATGGGAAAAAGTTGATGAGGGTATGATGAGATAGGGTACAGGGTGGAGGGGAGAAAGAGGAGAAAAAAATGAGACAACTGTAATAGCATAATCAATAAAATATACAACAAAATGTAATTTGGCTATTTTAATACAGTTATATTACATATTAATATATATTTTTATATGTTACAATGTTATATATTTTATATATTTATAATATTATCCTACTTTAACACATATAATAATATATTAACATTTATATTGATACCTCTCTTAATTTAAATTTATAATGAATAGACCATCATTATTGAGATTTTACTGAAGAAATCATTTTCATGGTAGAATAGAACCTCCAAAGTATTCATAAAATTAAGAGGTATGCATGGCTTCTATTATTTTTACATTAAAGCTAATTAGTCACAGCATGAGCTGTTAGCAAAAGGTATCCTGAATATAATGTACATTTCTCATAATAAGCTTATTCTAATATTAATCATTGGCCCTCTGTCACCACTAGGTATGTGTTTGCTCCAAAATTTCAAGGGATTATTAGAGTTTTAAAAACCAAGAAAGCAAACAGACCAATAAAAATTGTCAAACGTTCCTTTATCTCTCCCCATAATACTGGATTAGATATTTTTGGCCTTTTATCTGAAAGCTTTAATAATGCATTGTATAACCAACCTTTAAAAAAAATAATTGAACTATTTTCTTTGATTTCAGCTGCATTTATCAATGAGTAATGCATCATCCAAATACATTTTAGAAATTAGACCTTGCATTCCATTAAGCATTTAGACATTTATGGCTGGGTGAGAAACCTGTCTTTACCTCTGGGGGTTGCATTTATAAATCAGTGCTGCCTGTAAAAATATTACACTCTTATTTGAAATTAGAGGGGTTTTATATCTAGTTCTTCTGGCTCCTCCAAAGAAATACAAATTCCCATGAGGGGAAAAGATACAAATATTTGATTTAAGGCAAAATGTACTCTTTCCTTTATTAAAAAATACTGTTACATGAGTTTCCTTCTAGAACTCTAGAGTATTTACTAAATTCTCCACTAATAAAAGATTCAGAACAATAGCTTCTCCCACAGGTAGAGCTCTCATTGACAGGAGACTTCCTTAATTACTTTAAGAAATGTACTTGAATACAATTATAGGGAAATAACCTATTCATCTATCATAACGTGCTATAAACTTGTTCAGGGAAGAGTTAACTTATCAGACTTGGGCTTTTCGAACTGTGAACATCCCAGAGAAAGGCTTGACTTCAACGCTGGCCCTCGGCTTGGGTCCTGGGAGACACCTCTGAGGCCTGGGAATATTCTGCCTGATAAGAATATTTTTGT
Source organism: Mormoops blainvillei (assembly GCA_004026545.1). Classification (NCBI taxonomy): domain Eukaryota; kingdom Metazoa; phylum Chordata; class Mammalia; order Chiroptera; family Mormoopidae; genus Mormoops; species Mormoops blainvillei. Next base: position 2,080 of record PVJD01004063.1, on the reverse strand, counting down.
ATTCCTGAAGCCTTGAGTCACTGTCAGTTTGACTTGGGGGAGTATGGGTGCTGGAGTCTGAGTAGCTGAGGTCAGTCACTGGGATGCCAACATGACATATCCCCTCTAAAAACCCTAGTCATCAAGGCCTGTGTGAGCTTCCCTGGTTGGCAACGCTTCACATATTTTGTCAGACATCATTTCAGAAGAACTAAGCACCTCTCCAGGCAATTCCACTGGGGGAGAACACCTGGAAGCTGCCAGTGGTTTCCCCTAGACTTTGCCCCACAAGCTTTTTTCACCTTGCTGTGTTAATCTGTATCTTTTCACTGCAATAAACCTGACTATAACAGCTTTTCTGAGTCTGATGAGCCCTTCAATTCTCAAGCCTGAGGGCGATCTTGGGGACCCTCGACAAAAAACTGCCAGTTTTCAAAAGAAATAAATGTATGATTTCAGTCGGGTCCCCATTCATCTGCATTGGGGCTCCTAATCAGGATTTGGAGACCACCCAGACACTCTGCAAACTTCTCTGAATGTTTTCCAAGGCAGCTGACATGGCCGTATTGAGCTTTCTGCCATATTCCATACTTTGTAGTATGGCTGGTTTCCTGAACTTGTTAGTATAAGGGGTGGTCTATCATCAAAAAACAATGAGAATAAATTTATGTCTTCAGAAAGTGATTCAGGAGTAATTACAAATTATCTAATATAAATGTACAGAGAATAGGATATGGGAATTTCAAGATCTATAAACCCCACCAAAACTCACCATTATAGCTAGAATTAAAGAATTTGCCCCTTATCATTGACTTAAAAAATTCTTTTCACCCTCGAAAATCGAGAGTCAGTCATCATTTCATTATGCTATTTAGGCAATATTGGGATCATTCTGAACAACTTTATTTCAATTGGATACATGCTTCTAAGAACCAGTATAACCCATTTGCTCTTTTAATTTTATGTGTAAGTGTTAGTAACTTATGTATTACTTTATTTAGACTCAAAACTAAACCTTCACACTAAAAGCTGAGCCTGTCTTATTGAAAATAAACCAATACCAATCATTTTTTCTAATTAAATGATGTTCAGTGATTCTAAATGGTATCAATTTCTATTTGTACTGAGTTTTTGATATTGGGTTTGTTGACCTTCCTAAATTATTAAAAATTTACAATATCACCTCCAAGATCGTAAAGCAATTTGTCAAACCAAAGTTTTAGGACCAGTAAAATGTATTTGAAATTGAATATCTGAACACCATAGCTTCCTTCTTGTTGTTGTTGTTTTGTTTTTTTTAAGCCTGGGTCTAAGTTCCCAAGACTAAGCAGAACAACTGAAAAGTAAAATCCTCCTTTCTCTGCCAAAAATAAACACTGAGAGGTTGTTATTTAAATATTAATATTACTAGTAAAAGTAGTACTAATTATTGCAGAGTATAGGTGCGTATGACTGACTTCCCTTCATCATCTCTGTCTTTCATACATTTGTATAAAGTCAAGCCTGTAGCTATGAAGGAACATATGATTATATCTGCAAGATTCTGGAAAGTGATGAGGGTGTTTCCATTTGTATAGAGAAAGAGAAAAGTCTCATAATTCAGGGACAGGAAGCTATGATTTACATAATGAGCATGGCAAAGAGACCTATAAAGAAGCAAGACTTAGATGGCAGAAAAATCACATTGGCTTTACTCCAAGACACCAGGCACATCCCTGGAAAGTTCTGACGTGCCGGAATATAACAGTATGTACTTTTCCCAGAGCCAGAATAAGTGCAATATTTGGCTTTCCTACTTGCACTTGGAACATGTGACTCTTCTTCTCAGCTCCTATCAGGGTTCCGTTTATGTTTAGCACCTGCATGCAGCCCAGGGGCTCTAAGAAGGACTTTTAATATATGGGTATGAATTGCATAACAGTATAGCCATTTTGTAATTTCAGTGTATTTATTTTTAAACTCTCCATACTCTTAAAATCTGGCAATCATGAGGCTCAAAATGTGACACTTACAGAATTGTAATAATCCCCTTTACGTGAGTTTCTACACATTCTTCCCCATCGTAAATAGGGAGAAATTGCTCAGCAATGTCTTATACAAT